>JAMKCH010036098.1:0-33898 GCA_023653785.1 Ophioderma brevispina
AGTAGTATTTTTCAAAACTGAAAAATGCGGAACAAGGGAAAATGCAATATTCAAACATACAACGCTCCACAATTTGGTTGTAGTAAGTGTCAGTATGGACAATTACGAATAAAATAACACATTTTGTCTTATTATGCTGAGTTGGTCTAATCACTTGTAGGGTATGTTAGGATACCTATGCTTGTTCCAGACATGCAAAATCAGATTTTTGATGATTATGTTTTTCAGATTTATCAAATCACTGATAGTGCCTTTAATTACACACCGGTTTAATTGTCATAATTTGATTATTGCTACAGAAAGTGACCCATTGACTGTTTCAGAAACAAAGGGTAGTTTAAAGGAAGGTGCCCTCAATTTTCTAACAAAATCATGTTTTACGTAAAGTTGTCCACATAATACCACTGTTGAAAAGCTAAGGCTCAAATTGATGTAGCTTCATATAGAAAAATGCAACTTTTAAACGATCTTCTGGATCTAGATTTTCTTAAAGGCACTATCATTGATCTACCCAAAAGATCAAAATACTGTACATTTGCACGCATAGTCTAAAGTAAAAAGGAAAGTCTGTGAGTTCATGTACGTTATTTTTTCCAATTCAAAATTGACAACAAAGAAAGAAAACACACTTTTCACAAGATACAAATTCCATTCAATACGTGTGGAGAAATGGTCTGTCGGCGCGTGACTGAAAGATCCGATTTTGACTTTATTGGTTGCTTCGGCCTTTATAACTGCGGGTAGTAGGATAGCGGGTATAATTGTTCAAACATGTAAAAATCTGATTTTCAATATTGATGTAGAGTTTTCTGATTTGGCAAATCACTGATAGTGCCTTTACTATACACAGTATTCCTTTACGGTTCAATCATACTATACATAATAAAACATGTTTAATGCATTAAAATGGAAATTAATCGAGTTGTAATTAAATACACCACACAAAAAAGAGATTTCAAATTCTTGGATTCATCCTTAACAGGGCACAGCTAATTTTTCAATGCCAAATCCAAAATTATGCATCTCTCAGCCATTTTTGTGTCACTAGTGCATGGAGACAACTGTAATCTAAATTCTTTAGGAATAACACCACTAAATAACTCCCCATAGACTGTGTACAAAATGACCCTCTCACCAAACGTTGATTTCTCGGCTGAAAGCGACGAGATATTCAAAAATGTGATTTTTTTTTAAGAATTAGCACCAGACCTCTTCAACAAAAATGAAAAGTCATATGATATGAAGGGGCTTGGATTTTTTAGCTACAGGAGCATCGAAAGAAGATTGATGTTTTCAAAATGTTCACGAATAGTTGAGTGTTACTCTAGACCCTAAATGTAGTAGTTAGAGGTTTCCCCAAACCCTCAGAAAATTATACAAAAATGGCCACAGGGACAAAATCTTTACCACCCAATATGGTTTGTTTTACGTAGTCCAAACAGTATGATTAATTTCAAAATTTCATTTAAAGACACCACTCATCAACATTTTGGACTTTCATTAGGCAAGGCCATATTCTGGACGCCAACACTGTCTCGGCACTGACGTGTCTGCTACACCTAGTTTATTTAGTGGGTGATCCTGAAGAGCGACTGGAAAAATTTCTGAATGAAGAACACACATATTTTTCAATTAAGATTGAATGTTATTCTATCGTCCGAACCATTGTAGCCAAAATATAAAGGAGCAGGAAATGTAGTAAATTAAAAAAATAAAAAAGATCTGCAGCAATGTTTTTATTTTTGGCTATCTTGCTGAAGGATAGCACATTTGTAAAGAAGAAAAGAAAAGATCGGGCAAAGGACTTGAGATGGGAAGAGGTAGTCAAAGGAAACTGGGGGGGATCGAACAAACTCATGGAACTAGGACCCCCACTAAGTATCTTATACCCCCCCCACCCCCGGAACCCGCACTACAAAGACCTGATTCTATCAAAATGGCCATTTAAAAGCACCCAATTTACATGATTGAATCGGGTGTTTTTAAAAAGATATCCACCCCAATGCATCCATGCATTGTTAGTAGAGTAGAGATGTGCATGAATGTGCAACGTGGTGATTAATAAAAGCATGAAAATTGGCACAAGTTGGGCCTGTTCTAAGAAGGATTTTATTTTTGGCTTATAGGGGCATCGCGGACATTGTGTTGTTGGAACAAAATGGGCGGCGGCCATTTTTCCAAATGGCTGCCATTTCTGGTAGATGTTTGGCTCTTTGAGGACTAATAAAACCTAAAATGTGTTTTGTGTGGTTTGGTGTGGCTACCAAAACATGGATATGTAGCCCAGACAATGCCTACAATAGAAATTTATTTATGGGTAACTATTCTGTAACAGAATGGTGGCCATTTTTCAAAAAATGGCGTTCTTTTTCCAAAATGGAAAATTCCCTTATTTACCAATTATTTTCAGCGACTGAATAGGCATAGTTTTTCTACCGAAGCATATTTTATCACACAGCAATGCAAAAAATTACCAACCTGTTAATAGCCAATCAAACCAATTTGGTTGAGGTTACTACATATAGAGATTGTTACACAGCAATGCCAAAAATACAACCTGTAAATAGGCAATCAATCCAAGTGGCAGACATTTTAAAACTTCACAATTGCTTGTTTTATCTTTGCTTTGCAGAATGAAATAACTCCAAACATATTTAAGCATGGCTCTTTTGGTAGTTTTGTTTGTCGATAACAAAAGATTGTGAACATTTACAATGGGAGGGAGCGAGGCTTTTATGTTATGGTAGGTACTGGTCTAATGATACGAGAGCATACGCTATTGCACAAGTACAGGTATTCCCGTGAAAGGGAGGCCACACATGACCACAATGCAGGGAAAGGCAACAATGGCAGGAATTATTCTCTTAACTAGTGTGTTACAAAAAAATCCTATGCACTGAGTCCCGTGTTTGTGGTTACGATCTTATCCTGTATCATTATTAATTATAGGCAATCGGTTTATATTGCCGGAAATGTAGTGCATGCCAACAGCATTGACATTTGTTGTAGGTAAAGCACCAATGATGTTGTAACATGATTCTGTACCGTTAACCAAAGAGTAATACACATTCTTCAATAAGGTAGTTACCAAAATCTGCTAACTCAGGTGCATGCGCACCTTTTTGGTGTATGTTAATCAATCATGGCTACCCAGTATTGCAATGTCATTCAGTTGGTCGTGTCAAGTGGAACTCATTTTAAGATTGGACAAAACAGCGCAATTCTTCTAATTTTGCCGGTAAAAGTCCAGCAAACAAGGTTATTAGTCAAAAGCATGCATATCAGGTAACCTGGTAACTTAATAAACTCGATTGTTCCTTCCTGTTCTTTTCTATTGAGGTATTATAACAAGATCTCTTAAGTTTTGTGCATAGTTAATCCTATCATTAAGAATATAAACAGTCTTGAACGAGTGCCTAATGTATAGGCCTCTAGACACGTCACATGTTTTTAAAAGGAGTACTTAGTATCACACAATTTATTCAAACGACAAATGTAAATTCAATAGATAAATTCTCTGTGAAACAACTATGATATTTACATTCAATTACCAACTATTAGAATAATTAAGATGGAGAATAATTTATTTAAGTTTAGACATTTCAACCACATATACTGTGACCAATAGATCGAAGAGAAAGACAACCCAGTTGTATTCCAACGTAGAAACATATTGGGTACATCTGAATCATTTCAGCTGTTGAGGAATCTGTGTTCCCCCACCGTGATATGGTGAATGAAATCTGATCTTTCCGGGATTCAGATGCCTCACCCTACCTAATCGGGTGAAGTGAAACACAAATCTCCTAGACAGCAGGAGTGTAGAGGAAGAATAAGAAAGACGAAGAAAAGACAGTTCACAAAGAACAAAGTTCACAATATCAGTCTGTTATTAATGCGCTCTGTTTAATAGAAGCCAATGCAGTTGGTAGATTATGTTTTTAATGTTCTGGAATGGATTTTAAGGACAGAATGTACAGCTGCATTTTGAAAGCACCGAACCTTGGTCACTTCTCTCTGGAAGCAATAGGGCAAGGAGTTGCAGGACCCAGCCTTGATGTATAAAGTCAGGGACCAATCCAATGGTGCATTTTCATCAATGGTTACTGTCAAAATTACCCAATTTTCTTATCCAGTGCCAGGCAGCATTGCGTAAGTTGTAACTGATTGTTCTTTCTTAGTGCTGAGTCTAAGATGGCAGCTTGCGGATGAAAACTGAATTGCCAATGATGGATGGCTGAGAGTTAATAGTCGGGCTGTAAAGAATGAAGAAGAAAGCGCACACACATTCTTGTGTATTGTAATAATATCAGCGTGTGGACTTACATCAGGATCTGATGACTGCAACGCATGATTCAATATTATTGATGGCTGCATCACAATCCCAAGGGTGGAAAGACAGATAGCTGCCGGTTGGTGGTAAACGCCAAGATTGTTACACCAATGGGCAGTTAATGATATGTAGTGGGGCAGAGAAACAGATGAAGTCAAACATCAGTAACTGAGCCCTTTGAGACTCCACAATCTACCGCAACAGGATCTGATGAAGCAAAATGAGCGATCTGAATGAGTTCGGTCATCTAGGTATGAAAAGAACCAACTTAATTGCTTTCCAGTTATTCATAGCCTTCAGGGCGGCTTAAGAGCGTTTATGGTCAATTAATAGTGTCAAAAGTGGTAGGGTACTGAGTCTATAACACTAACACAGCATCTTTGCTTGTTCAAGACCAATAAAAGATGTAATTCTGCGTCTTAACAATGCAGTCTCTGCACTGTGAAATTGGACAGTATGCTGATGCATCGGAACATGGAGATTATTATCGCTGAGATTGAGATAAGTCTAAAACTGATTTACTAATTTTTCAATCAACCTTCCAAGAAAGGATTATAGGGCGATAATTTGAGAGGAGAGGATGGTGGTGTTCCGCGTTGGTTGGATTTCTTCGTTGAGGGATCACATATGAAATGCTGCTGGAGAACGTGGAGGGAGGAACCAGGAAATAAATCGATCCACGCTGGGAAAAAAAGTTGTTTAAAACTGGTACAGATCATCTAGACATAGTTTAAGAGACTGGCAGTAGTAGTATCATATCTGGGACTATTACGCAGCTTCTTGATCTTGTTGTGCGAAAAATTTCTGCAAAAAAAACTGTTAGCAATGATCTTTTGGATACTCGTGAGTACGTAGTGATATGTTTCAATTCTTAAAGTTAATTCCTGACTTAAATGGGAAAGGTCAATTGGCTTACAATGTTTAGTTAACAGATTACTACATGGTTATAAATGTAGTAATCTGGTTGCTATGATACTCCGTCTTGGCTTTAGCAAGCAGAGAGTTGTATTCAAATAATGATCCTTGTTAACTCCTGGCATATTGAGCCATGTCTGTTGAATGAAACTCTGCGTCCAGCCGAGCGGGGTTCCTTCTCTCAATCTCAAAGCCCATCTGAATGACCAAGGAATGAGTATGGAGAACAAGAGTTTGACTGACGAGTGGAACATGTTCATCAAGGGTCAGTAGATAAGGTGTTGTTATATATCTCATTAGCAAGAAAATTGCAGTTAGCATCTAAAGGAAACAAGAAGTGACTTATATCAGAAGCAGATCTTTGATGTTGCCAAATTATTTCAAGTTATGCATATACAGGCTGCACTGAAGAGTTGCTTTCAAGATTTTTCTGTCATCTGCAGGGCCCCCTCTGCAAACCACAACTTGGAAGTTTTTGGCATACGTTCTTACTTCTGAAGGTTGTACAAAGATTTCCAATATATTTTTACTTGTAGTCCATCCTCATTCACTTGGACATGGAAGCTTTAGGAGATTCAATAATATTGGAGCCCACCCCCCCAGTAAACCGAGTGACTAGGTGGCTCTCTTGATAGGTTTAGTGAGTGCTGCCTTCATTGGAGGGAGAGCACATGATTATACATCAAATTCCACCAAAGCGCTCTAGTATTGTATTTTTGTACAGCAATGGCTAGTAGACTCAGCGTAATGCCATTATTCTGACAGGTATAGCTTTGACGACTTGTTGTAGCCCAGGAATGGGCCTCAAGATGGATTGGATCAAAAACCGGGATCACATTGAGTTTGGAAAAAACAAAAAATGCCTGTAATGAAGTCGGGCAACGACTGGTATAGGTTTGCTTTGTTTGGGAGTTATTGTGGATTACAGAATACTTTCATTGCTTCAAAAATAGTAGGAGGATGATGACATTATCCTTACACGTAAACTAATGCAGACATCAGTGGTAGCTATATGTAAGTTGAAACCATGTTATACAGAATAACCAAAATAGTGTCGTTTTAATTACAACCTATTCTTAAGGCATACCCTTTGTGAAGACTTTGTTACTCTAAACCAAAGGTTACAGTTTACAAACAGTCTATAAAAGAGTAATAATGGCGGCCATCTTGGAAAAATGGCGGCACACACACTTGTTTGTCATGCACCAAATTTGAAATGCTGAAATGAAATAAAAACCTGTTTTCACTTTTTGATTGTATTGACTATGAAAAAAGGCATTATACATACCTTATTTCATGCAGATATGTAAATAGCTGTTAATGGCGCCATTTGGAAATGGCCGCCATTCCTGCCATGGGATAAAACCTGCAAGAGCGTATTTGATCGAAAGTCTTTGTAAAACATCCAATGTGCATCAACATCCCATGCTTGAATGCCTAAAGACACTGTATTTATAAAACTCAATCAAATCTACACGGAATAATAGCATAGTAATGCAAGCCATTTTGAAAAAATGCCGCCATTTTAATAGAGGGACCAAATCTGCAATGCCACTATAGCTAAAAGTCTTTTTATGACATGCCCTAGATATGTGCCAAAATTCATGACTTTTATCACCACGTGCACATTCCCCCACTATTGAACAGATCTACTTAATATTGGGCGGATTCCAGCAGAAGAGAAAGACCTGAAAAGCACCCAATTCAGGAAATTGGGTGTATTTCCCCAAAGTGGCCTAAACAGTCACCCAATTATGGCCAATTTTTAGTATTTTTTGGGAATAATAACACATTCCTGTACAACTTTTCTTCTGTTATTAACCACTGAGTAAAATTCTAATCAACACATCACAACATCATGGATAGGAAGTGTGGCGCAAGGTACATGCACAGTGCACACATGTTTGAAACTTGCCTTGAAATGTTGATCGTAGGTCTAATTTTAACTCAAACCTTGCTCATCAGTGATTTTTTATCTCATGCAGTACTAAAAAATGAATGCATTAAACTTGTGACTCATGCATTTCCAATTTTCTTTGCCTTTGGATAATTCTAAAGAAAAAAAAAACAAAACTCATGAAAGAGTACCCCACGAGCCCTCCTGAGACAATGGCGCGGGATTTATTGACAGTCCCATATCTTGCATACGGCAATGAATGAGACATCATTCGAGATTAGAGGCGTAGTTCTTGTTGAAAGCCTTGTAAGCTCTTGTTCAGTTGTAATATCCAGCTTGATTGCACCCCAAACAGTGTGGATTACCCCCCACCCAATGTTACTGGATGTGCCCATTAGTAGTATTTTTAAAAGACATGTAGGGCTAAATTGCTATGGAAGTAATAGACCATGCCTATAGGCCTGTCCCTCTTGGATGTGAGCATTTTGAAAAAACAACTAGAGTAAACAGTACACATCGAGAGGTGCAAGGGCTTTGCAAAATTTTGATCACTGTGAATGACACGTACGGCTGCGATAGTGAGTGAGTCATGTCCTGAGTGAAACCTTGATCAAGCCTAGGCTAGGAACTGATTCGGTCTCAATTGGCACATAAAAAGTCGAATATACTTGCAAACCTCTTAAATCGGCTCAAATTGATCTCTAGAGTATAGATGGTTGCTTAAACATTGCAGACAACATCACTTTTATCGTGAACTGACCGAAAAACAAGGCTCCATGTAGAGTAAGCATGAATCTGGAGGAATCACAACTAAAAAATCCCCATAGACTTGTTGTTACAAAATTACCTCTCACAAAACAGTCGATTTCTCGGAGATAAAACGACTGGTTACTTCAAAACTGAAATTTTTGGGGGGGGGGGATTAGCACCATACCTCTTCAAACAAAAAGAAAAAAAAAAAAAAAAAAAAAAAAAAAAAAAAAAAAAAAACAAAAAATAAAAAAAAAAAAAAAAAAAAAAAAAAAAAAAAGTAATATGATGAAGCGCTGATTTTTTTAGCTACAGAGCTTCGAAAGATTTGGGTTGCATTTGTTTTCAAAACGTTCACGCCTAGTGAGTGTTTACTAGACCCTAAAATTGTACCAGGTTTCCCAAAAGCCTCAGAAATTGTATACAAAAATGGAACAGGGACAAAATCTTTACCACCCAAATTGTTTTTGGTACTAGTCCACAACATGATATTTCAAAAGTTCATGTAAAGACACAACTCATCAGACATGGGTTGAACTATTAATTTTTGGCAAGGGCCATATTCCGAACGCAAACACTGTCTCGGCACTGACTAGTCTCTCACCTAGTTTATTTAGTGGTGTTATTCCTTTAGCCACACATGTGTATGCAGGCAACACTAGTGGTTGAAAACCCACCATGGTTATCGAAGTAATTTAAGGTGTTTGTTCCAATTGCTTTTGTGTATCCCCTTGACTAAAGACACTATCAGTGATTTGCTAAAATCAGCAAATCGAAAAAATGCATCAAAAATCGATTTTGCATGTATGTAACATAGTACAGGTAGCGCTAACTACCCTGACAAATGATAAGACCAGAAGCAACCAATAAGGACAGAATCGGAGATTTTAGTCAGTATGGTCCGTTCGGACATCTACTACAAAACACGGTAATTGGAATAGAGAATCGTATCGTGGAACACTGACGGTTTATTCCTTTCGGTCAATTCTACAGCTGGAGAAAGGTAAATTATGAGAATCTACAGACTTATCCTTTTCATTGAAGCTATTCCTATGCCAAATTTCATAATATTTTTAAATCACTGATCGTGATCTTTAATGGAAGTAGTAGCAATTTTTTATCGGGATGAAAGGCGTGTGTTTTTCTCATGTTATCATGAAATTTTGGAGTTCAAAATTCCTTTTTTGTTAAAAGATAGGGGAGAAAAATTCCATTTTATTGGTTAACAACCAATATTAGCATAGTATTGAATAGGGCCTTGCAATAAGCATTATCACTTCTACAATAAAAAATTGCAAGGTTGTTTCCCACGAAAAAATGGTTGGTGATTGTGTGCAAGTGAGGCTTTCATATCAGGTGAGAATATGATAACACTAAAATCAGAACAGCACCTAAGGTGATTCCATTGTAAAATCAGACTCGCGTAAAATAATCACAAACATTTCTAATTTTGTGGGGTTTTTTTGTTTTAAGTGGGGATGTGCAACTCCTGACACTATTCAGGTGAAAATCTACCCTTCAGGGCAGGAGTGTTCTCAGATGATGCTCATGCAACAGGGCTTCATATCAATATAACATTCGCATGTCAGCAGCACCGGCAGCGAACCTCGAACATGGGACTCCTTCAGAGTCAACAACAGCACATTGCAGCTTCCATGCAAAGGATGACATTTAATACGTTCAAGCACTTCTGCCGTGAATGCAGTTAATCAACTCCCTATCCAATCAGTTGCCATTGCCCAAACAGGTCCTTACAGTAGTCAGAGTAGTTCTCAGGCTAATCTTGCCCTGTCTCACAAATATGTCGGTTTAGAAGCACGTCCTCTGTGAGATTGCGTTTCCATATCTATGAAAATGAATTGAGTCATGATCTTGATCCTCGCACACCCGCTAGGGAATGATTGGGCGTATTCTGCTTGCCAGTAAATTGGAATGAATAGGACAAATATTTCGTTAATTGAGACCAATCAAGACAAACTACACAGGAAAGTCTTAACATGCTCAAGTCATCAAACCCAACAATTAAACCAAAAAAGATGCAAACATCTTAAAAAAGATTATGAAGAGAGGATGCTGCAAGATCATAGAAGTACTTTAAATTCGACAAATTTAAACAGGTCCATTAGCAAATCTTATGAAAGCATGAATACAGGTAAATAGGTCCTTTGATAGCAGCACACCAGGCTCATCTCCTGACAAAACATCTCTCAATGTTCTACAGTAATGAGCAATCCACCAGGCATGCCCCTCGCACCCATAGACAGACCAGGGCTTCTTTGCAGCGTCAAAATTTTGGTAGTCCTCCGGCTGCAAGCACCATCATGGAAATGCCATACCCAATTACCTGGCATGACGGGTTCAGCACAGCTCAGTGACACATTACACAAACATACGTCCACAAGGAAGGCAGCAAATCTGATCCATGGCCATTGAAAGTCAGAGTAAAGGGCCAAAACAAATTTCGCCTCAAGAGAATCGCAACCTAGTTGGGGAACCTTCAAGTTGAGGGACATGTTGGACAAGTTGGTACCAACACACCCAATTATTCAGTGCAATTTATCGTGTGATAACTGCAATCTACCAGCAGATATATCCATGTTAGGAGCTTCTGATTCAGATCTGCACACGTCCTCTCAGTGGGAGCAGGATTTAAAAGTAAATGCATGAAATATGAACAGATATATGGTTTACGACAGGTTGAGTAGAAAAAAAACTGGAACCTGATTTGCTTGCCATTTGGCATCTTTAGGTTACATATTTCCCCACAAAACTAGTATCAACGAAAATATATTATTAGCTTTGTAATTTGATGTGAGGATCATACCCAATCGGTTAGGTTATGCCGGGTCTACATTCTTTGACTCAGGCAGTCAGTTTTAATGCTCTGGTCCACCAGATTCACATTTAAATTGCAAGGTGGCAATGAAGCAAATCACTGCCTAATATGATGATGGGGCTATGTGGTCTATGGTATTAAAGGCTGAGCTCAGAGATTCCAAAGATATTTTTTTTTGTGTAGTTAATTAAAAGAAGGACTAGAATTAAAAATAGTCCCCTAAAATGTTTAATTCCAAAAAATAGAGATGAATCAGATTTTTCGTTTTATGCAGTAAGCATTTATGCACAAGTTTATAACAGGGGCATAGGATACCGGTATGTCAAAAAAATTCCGGATCTGGAAATGTTATTACAAAGTTGGTGATTTTCTATATGAAGGACTTCGCTTTGAGCTTAGTTATTCACACGTGATTAGTCTAGGGGGACAGGCATATGATGCAAAAAACCTGATTGTTTGGAAAAATTGATGCGCCATCATCAAGGAAATATCTGTGTCAGGCTTTAAGTGGGTATCTTACTGGATGCGTGTAAAACTCAGCATAATGTAAAGATTATTGAAGACTTTTTGGGGTCAACAAGTATATAAAAACAGGTATACCGATTTTAAAGTAAATAATTAATTTTAGATGTTATCTCAAGAACTAAAAACAAATTAAGATTTATTTGAATTTGTACTGGAACAATGCATTGTTTATGGTGTACATGAGTTTTTTTACTATTCAGGGTCAAAGGTCAGTAAGAGGGTCAAAAGGTCATTTTGCCAAAAACAATGCTTAAAATAAACCAATTAGATATATCTCGGCCTATACAGACAGATAAAGCGTTATGCTACAGTGATGTTACCATTAATGGTTATTAGCGGAGTCTCGGATACACTCGACCCAAAGTTAAAGGTCAAAATCTAACAAAACAGCTCAGATGAGCTTTGAAATTTTTCAGGAATAATCCTCGTGAAATTGTATGCCAGAAACAAGTACGTTGACCCAATCTGTGACCCGGGGGTTCAGTTATAAGAGTGACATGCTTGAATTGAAACTCAATAATAATGATCCTCGTAACATTGTTAACACGTTTATTTAAAATACATTTAATGACATCTTTGACATATGGTTACAGGCTCAAAAGGTCCAAGTCACCTTCAGGAGTCACGAAGGGGTCAACCCATTCCTAATTAGGACATCTTGTTGTCATGTCTCAGGCATGATTAGTGTGGCTGCATTCTGTGGGATTAAACATGTCTGATTTGATTGAACTTAGTAAATAGCTTGATTGCTTCAGGAGACCGATGCTTCGTGAACACCATTCATTAATTTGTAAATCCGTGAACAGAGCACAAAACCAGGGGCGGCGCCGGGGGGGGGGGGGGGGGGGTGGTGGAAAGGGGGCGGCTGCCACCCCCAAGAGTTTCAAAAATTTAGACAAACAGGGGGTTTAAGCAATAATTGTGTTTAAAAAAAAATATGGGGTTTGACCCTATAGAGGTAATTGCGTCGTTCGCCCCCTTCATATGATTTTACCCTGGTGCCGCCCCGTACCAAAACGGATACTCAATCAAAATACCTATAGCTTGTCCCTATACATAACTGATGTGAATGATCTTTGTAACATATTAAAGGCCGCCTCAAAGAGTTCTTGATTGAAAAGATGACCGGGCACACTCAATTTTCAAACCAAATCTTGTTTTTTGCATCTATACATACTGCTTGTCCTATACTAATCATTGTGGGAAATAACTAAGAGCTCAATCGAGCCTGCATATAGAAAATAACAACTTTGTTTAAAATTCTGAAACCGGCAACTTTGTTATACACAATATCCTATGGGGCTGTTATACTGTGCATAAATGTTTACTGCATGAAAACAGAAAAATCTGCTTCTCTCTCACTTTGAATTAAAGGGTGTGTTTACAGAGCGTCTGGGACACCAAATGAATTTACCCGGGGGAAAGTAGTATCGATGTTGATATCAGATGAAAGCGCCTATTTTTCTCATTGTCGTCCTGAAATTTGGCCCTCAAATCATTCATTCCCCGATATAAACAGAAAAACCACCGTTTAGTGGTTAATACCATATTAGCCACAGTATTGAATAGGGCTTTGCAACATGGTTTATTGCGTCGACTATAAAAAAACTGTTTGTTTACCACGGTACTTGCTGGGGGTGTAGGTGCAAGGGCAAGGCTTCATATCAAGAGATAACACAATACACATTAAATCGGAACAGCACCCCTTAAGTATTTAGGCGACTATTTTGAATTAATACAAAATTTTGTTTGAAAGATCTGAGTCGGCCTTTAACCTTTAAGATAAATAAATAAGGCTTTTCATTGAAATCAGGTTTTTGGGGAAATATTTACTTAACCCTCATCTAACTGAGCCATTTTTTAACAAAATCCGAAAGGGGGAGGTTGGATTTCATTAATGGAAAACACCAATTACTGTAAATTTGGTACAAAGGATAGCTTGAGTTCGCGGAGGGGGACCTCCTCACCTCCTCCCTAACAGGGAAATGTCAAGCGTACAAAATTGATTTTATGCTTTGTTGTCAAAGGGTTTACATTCAGTAAAAAAGTCCACTTTTGCCATATTCCTACCTTTGCCAATTGGGGAAGGAAAGCCTCTTTGGGGATTAACACAAGAAAGTGGCTCCATTTAGCTCTTGGGTCATGTTACGTAGCACCAGGAAAAGGAAAAGTGTTACATGCTGTTGTGGATGGACTGTAATGATGGGCCAGGCCTGTATGTTACAGTCATCAAAAAGCCGAGAAGCAGGAAATTTCTAGTCAATCATCATGACAGAGAACCCCACATGCTAGCCCTTTTTATGTTCCCATACCATGCAAGTTGGAATACTTGCCTCACTTCTCATTTTTGCATTTTAAGGCAACTTTTTATAGCAGCTTTTTTTCTTGATGTGTTTTGAGATCTATGTCCTTTGGAATTGACCATTTCATGTGTATAGTATCACAGTAATCCATGGCGACGTACCCCGGGGGGGAGGGGGGCTTTTGGGGGTAAAAGCCCCCCTCAAAGTTCTCAAGAAAAAAGCGGAAGGAAGAAAGAGGAAGGGGAGAAAAGAAAAAACGAGGGGAAGAAGAGGATGGAGAACGAAGAAGAAAGAAGAGCAACATGGGACATTATTTGCTTTTTGTTCATGCAAATTGCAGACAAAAGGGTCGGAAGAGTACACAAGGAAGGCTTTTTCAGGTCTTAAAACCCCTAAAACCTCAGGAGCTTCCAGGGGCTTTGCCCCTGGACCCCCATGGACACCATCAGGGGCCTAGGCAAGCACCCGGACTCCACCGTTAGTCGCTCCGCTAGTCCCCTCGCTATCTGGTTCAACTATTTAGGTCCAGCCCCCCTCAAAAAAATTCTGGGCACGGGCCTATGTAATCTAGGGGTTATTTAAAAATTATATCTTGATAACTGATAACCCCCCTGGGCAATACCTGGACTATTGGGATCTAAGCACTATTTGGATTATTCCTTGGAAGGTAATATCGATGTAATGAGCAAATCAGGGATACTCTAAGAATGTTGGCATGGTAGATACAGAGAAGTTGGCACTATTTTGATTGGTTACTCAGCAGAGAATATCTGATATTGTGTCTGTAATGAGCCCAATTAAGGACAAAATAACATAGATGGTAGGTCTAGAAGGTAGAAGAAAAATGCTGCCTGCTTACATAGAAAGGGATAGGTATTCACAAGAGAAGATATCAGTAGCTTCCACAATGCATTGCTTCCCCCCCCCTATTGTCGAATTTTTTGTACAGGTTGTCATGTGAATCGTTAGAGATGAAAAAACACTCTTTAAAAAATGCAAGTTGGTGATCAGTACTCGCTCAGTTTAGCCATGTTCATCCACTAACGATTCACTTAAGTACCGTTATACAAAAAAAAACATCCATTGGAAGCAAAAGCATGTGGGAAGCTACTGAACTCTTCTCTTGGTATTCCTTAATGTGGAAAAACTATATTTAAAATCTAAAATTAAGGGTTCAAAAGTTACCAAGGTTAAGTTGTGATTGGAAGCAATTTTGTCATTTTGACATTGAAAATCGCCACTGAAAAATGTATTTTATGTATTGTTTGCAAGGTAGGAGTGATATTTAATGTTTTTCTGTTGCTAAGTGCCAATTGTTGCTAAAATTAAGTTTATTTTATTATCCTTAAAAAAAAAGTTGTGTACCTATTTGGAATAAAATTAAAATAGTGTGATTTCTCGTTTAAAATATTTTAGTGATTTTTTTTCAACAAGAAAAAAAACAAGATTATATATAGTTAATTCAGGTTTTTCAAGTTTGGGCCACTGGAGTATGTCAAGAGCTTTTATTTGATTGTATTAACTACATATCTAGGGAAATGATTCTGGAGCTATTGTTTTCCCCAAAACCATGTATATGCATCGTAGTAGGAATGTCACAAACAGTCAATTTTTTCCTGAAATGACCATTGCAAATCAATTGTTGTGAAAGTGTTTGAGGTACACAAAATGAGAAAACAAAAACCACAGATTTTTTTCAATCTGATTTCAGGTTTGTTTAAAAAAGCCCCCAAAAGGATTAGTGAATACAAACCCTTTTTTTTTTTTGCCTCAATTGGTATGATGGGAAAACCATAAGCTCACCAACAGTTGTGTTAAAAACTGCAGAAATCCACGCAAACCTGAGAAGTAAATGGCACCAGAAAAAGAGCAGCGTTTTGGGTCCCAGTATTTCAGGAGGGGTTTTAAAATGGCGGGGTGATTTTGACATCCGAATTTGCCCAAATTTGGATATATCATTCATGACGATAGTATATGAATACCTTCATGAAGAAATTAAATTCGACGTCCAATTTGTATATTTGCTCAGAGCTTTTCACATTTTCCTCAATTTTGCCCAATTTTTGCCCTCATTTTTTTTACGTATTTAGGAACTTTCTTGGAAGAGATTCTTTTTTAAATTTAAAAAAAAAAAAAAAAGTCTATATTTGTCATATTTCTACCAAGTTTTATGTAAAAACTCCAACAGGATCTTCCGCCATTTTGACTTTGTTTAATTTCAGTTCGGTCGGTGCCATGATTGTGTAAGCATTGTCCATAGGTCAATTCAGGAAACGCATTGAAATGAAAAATATTTAAATCTGTAACTTTTGGATGTCTGTTCAATGGATTTCTTTAGTTTTTTTTTTGTGATTTTAATTTTAAAAATATTTTTTGTTCTTTTTATCATAGGAAATAAAACAGACTTTTGAAATACTTGAAAATATAGGCTAATATACCCTAAGATTAGCATGTTTGGCATGGGGTTGCCATGGCAACAGTAGCAAACTGATGCCAAATTTTAAGTAAGTCTTGCCCTTGTGTTTGATAAATTTGATATTCAATTTTGCCCTCATTAGTTCAAAAGATCTATCCAAATACAGCTTTCCACCTTTAGTACTCAACTTATCATTTATCAGTAGGTCATTGCGTGAAGGTATAAATAGTAAAAAGATAATTGAGCAAACAAATCATATTTGCATTCATAAGTGATTTAAAATGCTTGGTACTCTAGAAGATAAGAAGAAAATCTGTCCAGCCATATTTGGAGACTAGGGTAATAGAGGTTCGGCTCATGGCATCCATGTACTTTACAATTTATTTAATGCGGCCTTTAATTTGTTTGCAGTACAAAATTTCACTCTAAAAACCATTCGTTGCGATACTACAGAATGTGTGTAATTACCTAGCTGTGTGAAGTGATTGTATTGGCACATGATCACTCAGTCATGTTCAGGAAATTAATAATTATGTATCCTTAATGGGACATTCAAAGATTTTGGTGGGAAAGAGCACCCCCAATTTTACTAATATGGTGAGTTTTTTGTTTTGAATGTATCGTAATTGACTGACACCCAATTTTTAAGAAATTAGAACCATATTATTGGAAACTAGCGCAATTTTAGTTTTTAATCATCTGAATCCAGATAATTAAAATAAAACACAGGGCTATGCGAAACTGAAAATATACAAAAAAAATACTCTTAAAATTACAGTTTTTTAACATAGGTTGTTTTGTGGTTTCTTCGTAGATATAGGGGCAAAAAGAAGAGGTTGTGATGAAATGTTCATGATCATTCCCATGACACTCTGAATGTTCCCTCAAGGTGATCTTATCCAAGTTTCATGCCATAAGTTCGTAATATTCAGTAGGCAAAATAAAAGTAAAACAAGTGGGGGTAGGAAAGAGAAACAAAAAGGAAGTATAAAAATATGAAGGAGATTTTGTATAGAACCAACACGGAAGAAGATCGTCAAAAAAATAAAGATTTCACACAAAATGGCATTACCACTTGTAAAACAAATAATGAGTATAAAAAGTTTGAAGTTTTTATTTTTAGTAGTTTTTCCCAACTTTTAAAAATGTGATTATATCAAACACGAGGCAGAATTGGGCAAGGATCTAAAATGAGAGGAAAGAGGCCAAAATGAGATGAAGGGGGATTTTATAAAAATGAGTTTTTGGCAATAGTGTACTTTAGGACCCTGCATGGTTTAATGGTAAAATACTGTTTAAATCACCCCAAATAGCTCCAATCAACTGTATCTGATGGCTGCTTAGAACACATTTTTGCGAAAATTATTGTCAAAAAATTCACTTCCAGCTACCGATCAGCAGATAAAGCTCCCAGTGAAGTTGCACCAAGCATTCTATGCCAAAACATGCAGTTTACCCAATCGGAATGCACCTTGGTCTTTGTCCATAAACTTTTGGAAAATCGGCGATGGGTACCAGATTTGTAGTTTGCAATTCAAGATGGCATCTTTGCTTGAATGAGGTGTGTTTTGTACTTCAAATTCTCCCCGGGCTTGAAAAGCAGAAGGGGATTTTGCGAGAGAGAAGAGTTGGCGCAACATTGTCCATATGGTGTGTGTTCCAGTTTGGTTCGGTTTTCGTTTTGCAGGTCTTCTTCCGCTTCGAATTAAACCAGACTTGGGATTAAGGTGCAATAAGGGTCCTCAGTATTGTTCCATACTGCATAGCCGAGCCAGAATATTAATTCATTACCTATTAGGGTTAGGGTCCTAAAACTACACCATTACCAAGGTTTTTTTTACAGATTTGTAAGTCTAGTTTGTTGAAACATGCTGTGAAAATTGAATGTAAAAATTCCATGGTAAAGGATAGTTTTTGACCAGAATATTGCACCTTATAGACTTTTTATCATTTCTGAACATGAGGAAATCAAAAATTCTTACATTCAGTTAGCAGTGATCAATGAGATAAATCATGATAAGCAAATGCCAGCAAAAAAGATATCTCCAGCCCAATTCAGCCTGGTTTTAAAGGTGGTTGTTCACCCGATTTATGTTGTATTGTGTTCTCTACTTGATATGAGAGCCTGGCCTTGCACAACACCCATCAAGTACCGTGGGAAAAAAACTTGCGGTTTTTATGTAGACGCAATAATGCATATGCAGAAGCCCTATTCAATACTGTGCTACTAATAAAAGTGGTGAACCACTAAAACGCCAGTTTTTGTTTATATCTTGGGAATGAAATGGATTCGAGGGCCTCAAATTTCAGGGACGACAATGAGAAAAATACGGCCTTCATATGATATCAAAATCGATACTATTCGGGTAAGTAAACAGGGGGGTCCCAAAATCGATCGGAACACGCCCCTTTAATATACCATGTCACAAATATTTAACCTGGTTTCGTATAGTATACAATTCTGATATAAAAAGATAGCTTTTTTAGTTGTCATATATAATAAATTGGTATTTAAAAAAAACGATCAAATTTGCAAAATTAAAAATTTTTGCTTTATATGCTGTCATATTTGCTTAAACAAGCATTAAGCGTACTTTGAAGAATTATGGTGTTGATGCAACCTTGCGATTGACTGCTACGACTCACCCTTTGTGGATGGCGCGCATGTAGATACTTAGTAAATATCATATAACAAATTCTATTTTTGTTGTTGTTATTTTAAAGGTTTGCAGGTTAAAGGTGCAACAAGAAGATTTCAAATTACAGGTATCCCGAAAAAATGTGTGAAAATTCTGATTTTTGCACTATTGTAAAGCGTTCCATCAAAAAATATCCCCATTGAAAGTATTCTGCTGGAGGAAATGTTCATTGGTACAAAAATTGTGAAATTTCTATTTCGTATAGGACAAATATGAAAATTCAGCCAGTGAGTTTTTATATGTGAAAAATAAGCAAATCAAACAAGACTTTTTGCTCTCGCCAAAATAAGGTAGAGATCTATTGATGACTAATCTAATGAAATTACTATTATTTGAACCCAATATTTGGGTGCCTCAAAATCTCTCGTGCACTTTTAAATTTTGGATATTATACAAAATAGACTGCTCTATGGGAAATGGTGCCCCAAAATAACTACCCGAGGTAAGGTGACTGAGACCGCTGGGCCTCTAGTTTACCTCGGTGAAATTTGGGAAATGTTCTTCAATATATTATGACATGTGACATAGTATCCACCCAAATTCAAATGACAATATTTTATGGTTATATAAAAGCTTTTAACACAATCATGGTCAATTTCAGAATCTGAAGTCAAGATGAAGGTGATCTTAGAGATTAACAGGTTTATTTGATTATGAAAAATAGAGTCATATATCTGTCTATATCAATCGCTGTCGAAGAGCCAAGAATGGTTTGTTGACCCCAGTGCAATGGTACAAACAAATCATAGGGAACAGGACACATGCTACACAATGAAGTTCCAATTCTTCATGTGATAAGACGTAATATGTTTGGGACCGATGCTGGGGCAACGATAGCCTTTCATCAAGGCTTGCACTTTAATTTTTGTGTAGCCTGTTAGAGGTGGTTGTTACGATTTATGTGTATTGTGTTCTCTAATTGCTATGAGGAGCCTGGCACTACCACATACACCCATCAAGTCCGTGGGAAACAAAAACTTGCGGTTTTGATGGTAGACGCAATTAATGCATATTGCAAAGCCCTATCAATTACTGTGTAATAAAAGTGGTTACCAATAAAACGGCAGTTTTGTTTATATCTTGGGAACTGAAATGGATTCGAGGGCTCAAATGTCAGACGACAATGAGAAAAATACGGCTATTCATCTGATATCAAAATCGATAATACTTCCGGGTAATCAGGGGGTCCAAAGACGATCGGAACAACCCCTTTAAGGCGGAAGAGACACAGGGATTACTTCATCCACTATTGTTCCTGTTGTTGTGAAAACGGGTTAACATTTACAAACTTGAGTCATAGATGCAATGTGCGATCCCTCATATATTGATAAAAACAGTGAGAGTTGTTGATGTAGCTGTTGTTGTTGTGAAAAAGGGGTTAACATTGGCCTGTAATATCTGCATACTTAAGGATTAAACCAAACTGGAGTCATTTGATGTGGTCGCGACGGCAGGCGACACATGCAGACCGATGTATTTTTAATTTCCTACAGCCCCTATATACAATGTGGTATAGCGCCCTTGTGCGTTTTATTTTATCTATTTTTTTGGATAAATTTCTGAAACTTTCATGGGACTGATTGGGCAATACCTAGCGGTCAAAACAAATGTGATAATTACCATCTGTTAGGGTATATGTATTTTGGTTAAAAAGGATTCAGTCGGGCCCGAACCAGGATTTTTTTTGAGGGGCAATTTTTTCTCAACTTTGGAAAGAGGACACTTTTTACTGTAATTTCCTTTTTTTGAACAAAATAGCCATAAAAAACCTGTATTTGCTAGCATCCCTCTTGCATGGTTAATTAAACAGAGTTAATCTTGCACAAGCAATCATTTAGTGGGTACAATCCCCCATATAACCACCTTATACTTTGATTGCCAAATGCAAGCACGGAAATCTCCTATTTGCACAAAGAGATTATTTCTTAAGGGTTATTGCCCTGAAAATTGAGAGAAAAGCTTTTCAGATTGAAGATTATGATTGTCAATCTGCCCACACTTCGTAATTCTTTCTTCTCATAGTTTAATGTTCAATCAATGGGTGGCCACTAAAACAGTGCTACTGCCAGAAAAATTGGTGCATATTTACCCAAGAGTGAGTAGGTCACATCACACAGAATGTTCAATTGGTTATAGGTCATTTGAGCTGGCAGAAATGGATGTGCATTTTTTAACTTTATATTAAAATGATCAATTGAGAATAGTGTCACACAGACGGATTCCTGGGAGGATGTACAAAAAATCTATTCAGAGCTCGCTTTAGGTCCTTCTCAAAAGTAATGGAAATGATGGTATTAGAAAATCTCAGCTGTATATAAGCTACTGCACCATTGTGCTCTAACAACCAAGTCTTTGCATAGAGATTGCCTCTAACAATTTGTGATTGTGTCCTTTCAAAGTTGAATAGTAGGCAGTGTTTTGCATGTTTTGACTATTCTTCATTATATTTTGGGAAAATGTTCCCAAAACTATAGCAATCGCTTAAAGGTCCATGGCCCGATCGCTAATAGCCTCGTCCCCAGAAGCCCCAGATTTTACCGAAAGTGGTCAACATTTTGGTATCAGAAGAAAGCTACTATTTTTCTTATTGTGGGCCGCCAGCTATAGCTGGCAGGACCACTTAGCAATCCGTTGTGCGTGTGTGTGTGTGTGGATGTGTGTGTGGATGTGTGTATGTGTGTGTCACAAATTGTTAAGTTTTTTTTAAATTGACCTCAATTGAAACCAAACTTCTGTCATAGGTGCACAATGGGATCCCTCATATGTTGATGAGGTCAAAGGTCATGTGAGGTCAAGTTGAAAAATGGGCTTAAAATGAAAAATTGATCTAAATTGAAAACTTGAAGTTCAATTGGAACCAAACTTTTGTCATAGGTGCACCATGCGATCCCTCATATGTTGATGAGATCAAAGGTCATGTGCCAGGGTCAAAGGTCATGGGGCGGCCCACAGCTTATATTCTTTGAATATAGCGAGCGCGAAAGCCGAGAACCGCGAAATTCTAGTTTACCCTGTGAAATCTTAGAGCCAAATAATGTTTGGTTTGGAAGTTATGGGCGAAAATGTGCCCCATTTTGGTCGACCAATATTAATTTTACACAGTACTCTATGGGGCTTACAAAATCACGTTTTTAGCCCTCGCATCAAAACGGATTGAAATATCGACTTGAAATTTTACAGATAGGGTTTTGGAGTGAAGGCCAATCTATCAAGATGAAAGCTTTGTATTCTTAAATCGGGCCATCCCCCTTTAACGTTTACTAATGATGAAGTCGGGCAAAAACTGATGCGTTAATTTTATCAGGTAACATCATCTATATCAAATTGTATCCCAAAATGTCATCAATAAAGTTGGGCATTGCTACTTGTGCTCACACAGAAGGCATGCCCGTTTGTACAGATGTCTTACATCACTTAGCTTCAAACTCAACACATACCTTGATGCTTCTGTTATGGTTGAGGGAAAAAAATTACAAGGCATCTTTAACAAGGACTATTGGCACTTATAACTCTCGCGTGATTTTAGCCGTGCAATAATTTTTACCATAGCTCTGTACTATTGCACTGTGATGAAAATCTATGTGATGTCATTATATAAAACAAATATTTACTGCCTATATTCATGTAATAGTAAAAATATATCACTTGGGCAAATGTGGATGTTCCATTCACTCCCTGCGCTCGGGAAATTAAAAAACCCAAAATTGTCCTTGTGAAATCTTTTTACTATTGCATTCAACATTTGTGTCCTATATATATTAATATGGGGGATAAAAACCTGTGGTTTTTCAGAATGGTAACCTCTATTGATTTTATATTGTATTAAAGATATGTTGAAATATAATTAAAAGAAAATAAAAAATTTTAGTCATATGTAGTTTTGTGTCATCTACTGCAAGCCAGCCAGCACAGTGGTATGCGATTTTGCATCGTGTTATCAAATGTCAACTCTGCATTTTAATTGTCTCATACTCCATCCAAAGTAACCACTGCCCAGAGGCGTGGGTACGCCACACTACAATTGACTTCATTCACAACTGTAAATGACAGATGATATGTTTCCTGGAGAATGCAGATCTCACGTTCACGGCATGCGTAAGAGGCAGTATACATATGCAAGAAGATAGGCATGATTAAAAGAAGTGGTTCCTCGTTTTCAACTTTTGCAGATGTTGGATTTGGGGTGAAAATACCAAAACTAATCACTGCTTCAGCAACACACAATTCCAGTGAAGCTGGATATGCAAATGATAACAAAAGCTCTGGTCCAAAGCATGCTTTTATTTTTAGAGTCGTCCAAAGAGATACCATAACTGAAGCATTACCAAATTATGCGAGTTCGACCAACGCTGTGAAAGGAGCAAAAAAGACCAAATGTATGCAAAGCTACCTCTGAAGAGGGAATCTCCAAATGAGCATCTTATGGTTGTGCAAAGTAAAGAAACAAGCAGACTGAAGAGCTCACTTGAAGAAACACTGGTTTGGCATTTGCTAAAAGACCTAGTACTAGTACCAGCATTGGGGAGTACGGTAGATTGGCAATTATGAACCCGCACCAGTGGTGGGTGACACAACGGCAAAGGCTATTCTTCAGTCACAAAACAGGCAAATTTCCCCTTTCGAACCCAATGCTGCCCTGTCAACGGCTAAACCGCTTGGTTACCACTCCTTACACACTAACCACCTAGTTTGTCCACAAACCACCAAAACAACACCTAGATTGGTCCCACCACACTACGATTGGTCACCCTGTCATGGGGGGCAAATAAAGTTTGGTTAGTGTTGTGATTTCCTGCACGTCCCACAAGTGACCTAACCATCCCCAAAAGTGGAAACAAACCATCCCTGGCATGCGTGGACTAAGGTCACCAATATTGTCAAAAGCAACAACAGACCAGCCATGTTAACAAAAGAGCACTGGGGTTGAAAGCAAAAAATTGCCTGTTTACGTCACAAACGTGACCAAAAAAACGAAGATGGCCCACTTGTAAGATTAGGATACTCGAAATAGTATTAATACAAGCAACTCTATTGCCAATGCACAACATAAGCCTTTGCTGGTTGAAACTGACCCTGAGAATTAAAAAAAAGGGACACAGTGAAAGTTCGCAAGGGCATTACCAGCAAGTTTGCCCATGGCCTCGGAAATATGTGGAACCTGTAATCTGGGGATTCCCATACTGAATAGTGTGCAATTGTCCCTCAAATTGTTATTTTTCCGAGAACACTGATGACAACACCTTGATGGCAGCGTTTGACAAATGTAACTGTCCGCCAATTTTGACAACTTAGTTCTCCAGGTTGAACCCGGCCAAAGGGAAAAACACCTAGAGCAAGTCTAGAATCTTGGCTTACATAGAGATCAAAACCCCTTATTAAGGGATACAACAGCACTGTCGGGAACCTGACCGCACAATAACAGAACACAATATGCTTTTATGGCTGCGTAATTATGATTTGAACTCCTTGCTACGGATTTTCTGAAAGAGGACATCAACCCAGTTCTCACCTTGCCAACCTTTAAGCCAAAGTACCAGATTATTGTGGAAGATACTTCGGTAAAACCATTCAAGGACTTCAAGATGAACAGAAAGCACCATCACACTAATTATAAACTGCAAACCATCCTTAAAAGCTGATGTTCCAGATACTGGTGAAATCGGCCAGGTGACCACCACTCATGCTCCTGGAGCATAGTTTGTGGCAACCGTTCCAGAGCGGCAGCTATTCAATATATTGAGTGCTGACCGAAATAGCAGTAGGGCGCTTTTATTCCGTAAATTTATCACATGATTAGAATTGTAAAAATCTGCACACCAGCCAATCCGTTGCTGGTCTTGTGGTTAGTTAGCTACCTCCTGTCACAGTGGTCTCGGGTTCAAATTTCTCGCTACTGCCATCTTTTAAAATATATAAAAAAATTTCAGGTTAGAGGAAAACTTCCAAGTCCAAAAAAAGATAAGAAACAACAAGGCGAACTCGATTACGCGATGCGTATAATATGTTCCCGCCGAATGTGCGATCACTAACGTGATGGAGATAAATGCAAATTCAACACCCACCCCCTCCCCAATACCCCGCAACACTCCACCCCCTTCCCAACCCCAGCCCCAAACCCAACGCCTCCCACAACCCCACAACACCACAACACCCACCCAAACCCCTAGCACCAATACCCTACAACACCCGACCCCCTCCTCAACACCCCAACCCCACCCCAAACACCCAGCAACCCGCCATTCACTCCACAAACATCCCGCGCACAACACCCTCATCCCTCCACACCCTGCAATACTCCCATCACTCCCAATGGCCCCGCACACTCCCACCAAACTCCCCGCATACACAAACCCCTCCCCAAACACCCCGCAACACCCCCAAGAACGACAACTAAAAAGAAAAAAAAAGAAAACAAAAGAAAAAAAAAAACATGACTAAAAATTAAAAGAGAAAAATAAAATAAAAAATAACAAAACCGAAAAAAAAACAAAAAACGAATAGAAAAAGCCATAAGAAACAAAGATGAATAACTAGGCAAAAAAAAAAAGAAAAAAATAATAAATTTTGGGAAAAATTCAAGTAAATCAACAAAACAAAGGAATAAAAAGAAAAAATAAAACGAAAAAAGAATATCAAAAACAGAAAAGAACTAGAATAATTTGGATGCAGACGAAGCCTAGGTGGAGGGTAGGCGAATGTAGCAGACAAGGAATTTTGCCTATCGAGGTAAAGGTAAGAGATTGTTTACAGCTTACAGGCCAATTACGCATATTTATTGCTTCATCTGCATACCTAAGCCGCATATATATCAAATATTTCAAAAATGGCAAAAAAAAGATGTGCCCCATGATAGGCTATTATATGCAGCACACAAGGAATTTTCGGAGTATCCAAGTACCAGTTTCAAAATTAGAGCAATTATGCTGATTTTGCATATTAATTAGGTTCATTTGCATAAGACAAGCGGGAAAGACACCACCGAACTTGCAAAAATAAAGAGAGAGGAGAAAGATAAAGAGGAAATTCCAGAGCGAACGGTGAAAACCAAAATGACCAAGATTACAACAGGAGGACCGGATAGGAAGGAACGACCAAGCCTCCCCAACAACGGGTAAACACAGATATGGACAGGACCCAAGTCTATAAACTGAGGAAAAGTAGATTACTTAATTAGCATAGTTTACGGCCACCAATCTAATAGGGCTGAGAACTCATTCAACCCGTTTCTGTCCACCAAGTTAAATCATTATCGCCCTTACTGAACTCCAGATTAAATGGTTATACAACATGGGTTAACATTTTGTCACAGAACGGACGGACGAACGGACGGACAGACTGCTCATTTCATAGTCCCCGTTCCGAATCGTTGGCGGGGCAATAATAGTGCCCTTGAGTTTACGTGAGGGAGACTGATCCTGGGAGCATGGTGCTGGTGGTCAAAACTACAGTGTGCGGGTGAAATCTGAGAGGATGAGCCCACAGCATCCAAGGACGGTTACTGTTTTTAAACAGCCTTTTACACCCTCGTCTAATCAGGGTTTTATACTACATCCACATCTGGGGGGGTGGGGGGGGAACCCCCACCCACCACCGATTTTGGTAATTAAGGGACAAACATCTTGTTTGGTATCAGTGGTAGCTACATATGTTCTTTCTTCAAATAAGTTATTCAAAATTATGACATCATGGCCGTTAGAACTGAGTTATTTATAAAGTTTGGTAGCCCAAATCTCCAAAATCCAGGGTTTTCGACTGTTTTTGCCATTCATGCAAGCAAAATTGGGATTTATTTGGCAATGATGAGAATGACCCAAAGTAAGACATACACAGCTAATTACTCTAAAAAATAAGAAGTACAAATATTGTCAGTAGCTTACAGTACACGCATCAGAAGTAAAATTAGTACAATTCCTTTGGATTTATTTTACACAGTAGTAAGTATAGACATGTGGAACCCACCCCCCACCTTCCGACTTTAACAGGCACCCTGCCTCCTCTAAAGTGGTACCTCCATTTTTTTCACAAAAATGACTGCAAAGGATGAATCTTATAAACAAAAGACCCTAGATCACTATTCGTTTGCGTTTTTGGTGCGACAGGGACAGGGAATCATCCACTGGGGGGTGGGTACCACCCACCCTTTGGTTGGACGAGGGTTGTTTAGTAAGGTCAGATGCAGCAGAAACCCCTGCATCAGACCTTCCAAAAGAAAGGGTATTTAAGATGAAATCCAGCCAAGCAGGGAAAAGCCTCGACCGCCACCAGTTGTCAAAAAATCCTTGGGCAACAGTAAAGAAAGGAGCCACCAGCAAATCACTTGCCAAGGTAGGGATTTCACATTACAGTACAAAATATTGTTGTTTACCAACACTGGGCGAGGCATATCTGGAGATGCTACATTAAGGTATAAATTGGAATTTATAAATGATATTCCTCCTACAGAGAACCCCCCCCCCCCATGCCATACAGACTCTCAGCTGATTTAGTGGCAGCAATTGACAGAGAGCTGATTTATATCGAAAAAATGTCATACAACATTGAATTCACAAATAGGGGAGTTTATTTCAAATATTTTTACAATGCCTAAAAAAGATAGTGGTCTAAGATCGAATGATTCTTGATTTATCCAAATTAAACGAGCCCAATTTAAAGATGGATACATTTGAATCCACTCTGTCCCTTATTAGAAATGAGAGCATCAATGATGCAGTAGCCTATAAAGTGATGTCATTCAAAGACAACATTCAATAGAAAATGGCACAAAACCATTTTTACTACTGGTCAGTCCATGGTACACTTTGATAATCATTTTTAACAAACTTGTTTCCATTGCTTTTTACTGTTTTTTTTTTCAAATTTTTGAAAGTTATTTCAGTAAGGGTACATTTCATTATGTCTGAATATTTTTTTCAAGCCATTGTGTCACTTTCAGATTGAAGGTGTAGTTTTTTTCTAAAATTAAAATTGGCATTTCTAGTATTTCTAGAAAAAAATGAAATTATTGACAAGTAATAACATTACTTATTTGTCTTGGCTAGCACCCAAAGAAACCAAAATTATTTTTCAAATACAATATATTTGAAACCACATAAAGGAGTCAGATGAATGTTATTTGTGATCTTTGAATTATGCTTTGTTTCAGGTTTCAGGTTCATAACCAAAGTGGCAAAAAAAATATATGGCTTTTGTTTATCCACATGTGAAAGTAATTAATTTCATACGTGCGCCTCTTGACACAAAAACATGCACTGTACGTACAGCATGCACTGCATCTGCTTTGTAAGTGTTGCTTTCAGTTGTGCCCGCACTATTCCATATCAATATCCATATTTGGGGTGTTAAGTCTTGGTCATGAAGAGAGTATATCACATTGCTATGTAAGTATTATGGGCTTTTTAATATCCTACCTGGAATAGACAAGTCAAAATAAGCATTATCTTTGTTAAGATCATCAATTTAATCAGTAATTACTTAATGAGATTACAATATAATTCGTAAGTTACAATTAAGGTTATAGTTTGGTAGAGTAGCTGTTGAATAAGAAACTATTTGTAAATAAATCAGTGTTTGCTGCATGGCCCAGTTGAAATGAATTATTGATGAAGTGTAATAAAATACATCGGTCCTCGGACCGCTTGTGTCGCCTGCCGTCGCGGTTTGTGAATGATAGGCCTAACATCACCTTTGACCTTGATATGTGACCTTGGACCTCATAAACAAATGAGGGTTTGTATGTAAACTCCATGAACCAAGTTCATGGTTCCAATTGAACTTCAACTTCTCAAATAAGGTCAATTTTACATTTCCAACCTATTTTCAACTTGACCTCAAATGACATTTGACCTTGGTATGTGACCTTTGACCTTGGTATGCGACCTTTGACCTTGGTATGTGACCTTTAACCTCATCAACAAATGAGGGATCCCATGTTGCACCTATGACTCAAGTTTGGTTCCAATTGCACTTCAAATTTTCATATGAGGTTAATTTTATATTTTCAGCCTATTTTACAACTTGACCTCACATGACCTTTGACCTTGGTATGTGACCTTTAACCCCATCAACAAATGGGGGATGTCATGTTGTACCCTGTGACCCAAATTGGTTTAAATCCAGCAAGTATGTGGATATTACAGGCAAATGTTTAATCCCTTTTTCACAACATCCATCAACAACAGACTACAGTGGACAAGTGACCTATGGTGTCTTCTTCCTTAAAGTCTGACCAGAGATTCTGATATATTTTTTAAATATATTAATCAAAAATAGTCAAACTAGAACTAAAGAAAGTCACCACCTAAATCGCTCAATTCCAAAGTTTGAGATGATCGGGTTTTCGTTTTTCTGCAGTAAACTTTTGTGTATATAACAGTGCCAAGGATCCTGTTATAACAAAATTTCCGGATCCGAATTTTTAGTAAACAAAGCTGGGATTTTCTATATGAAGGACTTTCGTTTGAGCTTAGCTTTTCACACCACATTATTAGTAATAATGGAACAAGCATTATGTACAATGCAAAAAACACATTTGTTTGAAAATGTGAGCGCCCTCATCGAGAAATCTCTGAGTCGGTCCTTTTACGGCATGCGACACAAAAACTGGGATGTTTTATAGCTACATACACATTACCTTAAACTACATTTTAGAAATGGAATGAAATAAAATGCATGCTAACCTCTTTTGACTTGAATTGTTATAAGCATAACACAATGTTTTGTGCCTATTTCAAACACTTTGACTTTCTTACTTATGAAAGCATTATGAGCATTTGATGCTGGACAATGACCAGGTTGGGTTTTAATTTTCAAAATGTGCTGCAATTTTTTCACACAATCTACACTCACTGACTCAAGGAAAATAAATTGAGGACTATACTCCTTTTTAAAACTGACTGTGAAATGCACGTGCAGGTATGGCTCGCTGTACATGGCACGGCCGGCTTAATATCTCCAAAAATAAGGTATATCACAGTTTGGTTGCCCGAGTCAACGATCATGGGAAGAGCAAATTCCATCTTCTTAATTAAGTAGCTGATACAGATAAAATTCAGATTCAAGAATCCAAATTCCAGCAAGGGGCCTTGCCAGGAATTGAACAAGGCACCTCTATTATCAACGCTAGTACATAACCATGGACGATGCTCTCACATTGTGTCCAACATAAGAATTGATTCACTGAGTTCACTTGATTCAAAATTCCCACATCTATGCCTGTAAGCTTGCTTGTAAATTTCCATATAAGATGTAGCAATCGAAGGCAACAAATACACTACAACTACCCAAAGTCAGTATTAAGTCACTATTGTCACTTTGTCTTTAAGTCTACCGGCTGATGTAACTATGTATAAAATGTACATAGAAAACTTAGAAGTTTTAGCGCAGAGGATTTCTGATTGGACGTCAATGAATGCAATATCCTGTAGCCGACATAGTGGCCTAGCACATAATCTACGTGAAGTCCTTGATTTTTACAGTTTCCCTTAAGCTTTCATTTAATTACTCTGCAAAAAAACAAAAAAAAAAAAAAACTTACCATAAAAAGGGCGAGTTAAATGTTAAAGCCTTTTATGGTTTGGAACATGAGTTATAAAATCAAGACTATATTAGACTCCACTTGGGGTTGACCCATACAAATTCCTCTGTAACTTTAGGGACTCAATTTCAATCCCCTGACAGTGCCATGTGAGACCACCCGCGCGCCGGTTTTGGCACCAGACATGATTCTAATACCATATTTAGAGGCATATCACAATTAATGATCCCTGGTCTAATGATCAAACTAAACTTGTCAAATGAATCAGCATTAATTATAATACCATTTCTCTAGCATCACCAGAGCGTATCTACTCATCGTACTTCTTCCCCAGAAACTAGGACGTTAGTGTCTGTCCTTTATACATTAATTAGGTTTCCAATCAGTCTTTTATACAAATAGAGATTGTTTTGAACCAATCCCCTAATACAAATTGCAAGGCCTCTATGGTACTGTAACACATGTCCCAGTACGCAGGATAAGTGTTCCAAAATAACTACAGGACCATTATGACATTTCAACAATTCCTAAGTACTGGCGTTTTATGGGCTATGCAAATGGTGCGCCCACAGCGGAGTGCCCATCTCTCTGTCATTGGGTTTGGGCCAGACTCCCTCATATATAATGTTTGCTTTGGGGGGTTCGCTTCCCACATAATGCCGGTACCCATTATACTCCCTTGGTGGAGAGAGGCAAGCGATATAAAGTACTGGCCCAAGGTGCACAACACATTGGCGACACGGGCGTGAAACCACAACCTTATGCTTAATGATGCACGCTGATACCACTGCACCACATGTGCTATGGGCTAAAATGAGCGTAAACGTTAAAATGTTAAGAATAGCATAGTGGGATCACATGACTGGTGGGACCAAAACGGGTGGCATTGTGGATTGACTCAATATTCCCTCTGAGATACAACCTCTTGGTTTACATTTTAAATTTGTTATGCATGTACTTCTTAACTTTTTTGCAATGTGGCTATTTACATTTATATTCCATACAAGAGAAGATATCAGTAACTTCCCCCAATGCTTGCTTTCAATGGAGGTTTTTTGTACAGGTACGGATGTGAATCATTAGAGATGAACATGGCTAAATTAACAGTATTGATTATTAACTTGCATTTTAAGAATGTTGCACTCTGAATACATTCACCTGTAGCTACCTGTACAAAACTCTCCCTGGAAGCAATGCATTGTGGTGGAAGCTACTGATATCTTCTCTTATTCCGTACTATCAGGATCAACAGGTGTTAAGTTTCGAATTAACACCTATAGATGAGTATTCTACGCTCTTCTACAACCCTGCTGATAGCTCAGTCGGTAGGAGCGTCGTGCATGTAAAGAGGGTCGCCAGTTCAAACTCTGGCCAAGCGCACATGGGGTTTTTTTCAACACTATCGTGCGCTGAGCCATGCCAGGGAGAGCTTAATCAAAATAATCAGCACAAGGTTATCAAGATTCATGCAAAGAGAGTGTCCCCAATTAAATCCACAAAATTACTCTCGTTTTGAAAGTAATATCTAACTTGTATCTGCCCACACTAGTGGAAAATTGTATATCTAGCAGTGAAGTGGTCATATCAAGAGTGCTTAAGTTGGTCAAACTATTAGATTGATTGGAAATGTAACACCCAAGCCATTCAACTGAATGCACATTATAATAGGAAAAGTAAAATAAAATCTGTAAAGGTCCATTCATACTTCCACTGCAATGCAGAGCAGTGTTGCTGCATGCGTTATCGATCACTTTCGGCTGCAATTGATGCCAAACCCAACTCTATTCCAAGTTAAACGCATTTAACAAAACTGTTGTTTTGTTGCAGTACGCATTAGCAGTATGGGCAGAGACTGTTATCCGGGCAATGCAACGCACTGCAGTGCAGTGGAAGTAATGGAAACGCGGACCTTAAAACACTATCATAATGTCTTCACGGAATAAGAGGATCTACATGATGCGTATCTTTCATTGTTGTTGATTACTATATAAGATGATAAAAAAGGGCAAATTTGTAAGCTTCCTATGTATCTTATTTTACAACTCAAGAATGCCATAATAAATAGTTCATTTACAATGCACACAGCATTGCGCTGCAAAAAGAATGCCAATATTCTAGTAGTACCAATTTACGGCAGTTATATGTTACACTTTCTTTTTAATCAAATATTCAACAGAAGGACTGACGTCATTTAGTTCATGATTTTTTTAGTGTTTCAGAAAAGGTTCACCCTTTTGTAAACCTCCATTAGAATTCCCTTTATTCAAAAAGGAGTTCATCATTTAATGAATATATGTCGGCAATTTTTTCACCCCAAATACCATTCTAAAACAATATTGAGTTTAGTCAAGACTCGAAAGTAAAAAGAGGTTTGAGCCTGTGTCTCTGCACTCAGACCAACGGGCATTGTGATTGGTCAAGGCATAAGTTTCGGCAGGGTTTTCCACACGCTGACCAAGCACAAGGAGATGGTTATTTGATAGATTAAAGCCTGTCACAAAATACTTGTCTTTGTAAGGCCAAAAAATCCCCATTTGTCAAATGTGTAATAGAACCCCAGCTAACATGTCCCCAGCTCATGTGCCTTAAAAATCTAAATATTACTGACAATAGCTACTATTATGTAAGATCATGTTGAACTTGATACAGCCGTTCTTGAGGTGATCCAGAAAACACTTGAAGGCTGACATCGTCTGTCAAAATGGAGCGCCACCCTACGGTGCTTATAAAACCAAACACAAAAGGAAATCAATGCACAGGCAGCTTCAGAACACCAATGCTACTCATGAGCAGTTGGATTTAGTCTATTGCTATTAACACTAAAACAAATGTTCTGGAGAAATTAAGTAGTAAACTGTGAGTGAGTGCGTAGCAGTAAACATTCAATCACAAACCATCTCATCAATATAACCCATTAGGGAGAAAGTGCATTATTCATTAATGATGGCAACTTAGAAATCGACTACATTTTCAGGCTTTATCAATTGTGATATCACTCTAACTTAACTGTATATAGCAACTCGGAACAGTTGTTGAAACAGAGTACCTGAACAGAGTATTTTTGCTACTTGTGATTGGCACAAGTAGCATTTTATTTCCTCATCTTGTCTGCCTATTAAAACTTTGTTACCTTTATTAATCTAGACGGGAGGCCAGCGATTGCGCGTATCGGTGCCTACCGCCTAGTTGAGTGACGGGAGCGATCACCGCCTGAAACTGAGCGATCACTGAAAAAGTAACACACTATGGCGAGACCACCGCAAACAAACTGTTAACCCTGAAACGTTAGGACTCCCCGAGTCACTACACTTTAATAACTCAAAATTCGCGTACCCTTATCATATCCTATCGCTCATATAGTTACCGATTACTAAGGAATCGTCGCTTTAATATTTAATCCCGTATAACTTCGTATAATTTTATTTTTTATAGATTGTTTAAAAATAAACCTTTCCGTGTACTTTATTCTCTTCAAAATGTACTACCCGTGGGATAACACGTAGTTCCAGTATTTTCCCATAGTTCTCAACCCCTCAAACTCCCATATAAGTTCTCGCCACCTATAGTTATGACCCCCCTCCCTCACAGCATCCCGTATTCGTATTTTTATTCATCGTAGTTTGCAGCATACCTATAGCTTAGGCATATTTATAAATATTAATATGTCAAGATTTCATCCCGTAATTTTCCA
>JAMKCH010036099.1:0-33502 GCA_023653785.1 Ophioderma brevispina
GGCTATAGAAATAACTTACAATTGAAACTAAAAGGTGATTTGTATAAATACTTATATTTCAAAGAAAACATAGGCTGAAGTTCATATTTGCTGCTATCGGAAATTAGAAATTTCCACATTTTTGTAACCAAAGAAACAGTTTTCTCATTTAATCCTTCAGATGGGGATGTTTTGATTGCAAGATTATATTAGTACAAAATCTGAATTTTCACATTTTATAGAGGACACCTGTTATTTGAAATCTCTTGTTGCACCTTTAAATCTAATCTGTGTTTGGCATAACTGCTGATCGGAGCGGCTACAAATCAGAATGTAATGGTGGGAATGCTTTTAAAATGCAATGAAACCACAGCAAAACAGTCCAGATTTTTACCTCATGTCCCTTTCTCATCCTAACTGGAAATTGCACCAAAAATTAGGTCCAGCTCAACTACCACTTGAAATATATGTCAGCTACCAAACCATTTATCGAAGGTCTCTGCTTGATAACAATATAACACCATGCGTTTCATTTCACCTATCCACTACTAAAACTTTGGACTCCAATATCCAACAATCCTATCTTTTATTCTTTGAGGCTATGATTATTCTCTTAGCATACCCGGACATGATAATTTACTATGATCTATCACAAGCACACTTACCACACTCAAGATATTACCACAACTCCATGAATTTCAACAAACACTCAGTTAAAGAATGAATCCAAGAATTAAGTACACAGTAGGCCGACCGTTAAGATGTTTGGAGCTACTAAGTAAACAGTTTGATTTTCAAAATCGACGACGTTTATAAAATATTTATTGGCAACCTCTGTATGAAGTAATTTGGCATACAATTCCCACCACGTTTCCCAGAGGGTTTGGCAATGAAAACAATATGGGCTGGTCTATTTAAAATCTGCACTGTCCCTGTTGGAAAAACTAGGCTAAATATTCTAAGAGGGAGTATGGCTCCAAATGGAATGCACATTGGACTAGTTCATTTGAAATACACAATTTATGGTAGACTAGGTGAAGTCTTTCACGGGGGAGCATGTATTCCAGATAGAATAGCCTATTGGTTAATTGCATTTGAAATACACCTCCCTTCTGTATTTAGTCCTTCCACTCACGTGAGTATGGTTCCAGATACCTATTGTTACTTGCATTAAAGACACACACCCCTCTCTGGTATTTTGGTGAAGTCTCACCAGGGGCAAAATGGATTTCAGATAGAAATACCAGCATGACAACATTTTTGAAGAGCACCTCCAATTTTCCAAAATTTGAGATTTTTGTGCAAAGTTGTGTTGGTAATTGTCTAGACAAACTATACCACGAGTGGTAATGTTAACTAGACCTGGAAACAGATCAATTTACAATCAAGGCCCTTTTGGGACTGGATGGTGATCCCCTTAATACCCCTTGAGGTGACTTGACCTTTGACCCCTGTAACTTCACCAATATGGCACAAATGTTCATTAATGTATTTTTACTGTTAACAACTTTACAAGGATCAATGTTATTGGGAGTTTCAACGCACTCCAAGCATGTTAGGGATTGACCTTTTCACCCCTATAACGTGACCCCTGGGTCACGAACTAGGGTCAACTGTAATTGTCTGAGTTACGATATCAGGGGGATTATTCCTGTCAAAATTTCAGTTCAATCGGAGCTTGTTTGTAAATGTTTGACCTTTGACCTTGAACTGTGGACCTTTGGGTCGCGACTATCATAGACCTCTTCTACTATTAAAGTTACATCACTGTAGTAATACCGGGCTTTACCTGTCCGCTATAGCTGGATAAATCCATTTGGTCTTATTTTTAGCATTTTTTGGCAACATTTGACCTTTTGACCCCCTAAGACCTTTGACTCCCGGTATAAAAAAAACCTTGTGTACCCAACAAACTGCATTGTTTTCAATGCAAGTAAAAAATTCTACTAGCTTAGTTGTGGAGATACAATTCTGAAATTATTTATCTTAAAACCAAATGAACCTTAAATGACTTTGACCTCCATAAAAATACCTTTTTACACAGGTAACCATAAATGCATATGTGAAAGTTAAGTCACTGCTAGTTTGGGTTTTAGAAACAAAAATTATTGGAATATTTTGGAATCATTTTAGTTTTGACGCGAAGTGCCCCCGTAATACCTTTGTGACCCCCAAGCCGATCACAACGTTTGGTGAAGGTTTCTTAAGCGCTTCATGTGATGAGTCACGTTACCATGCAACGTTTCATATACAATAGCTATTTTTGAATATTTTTTTGAATATTTTTCAATTAAGACCGGAAGTGACACCTTAATGGACCCCAGATTGAACTCTCGACCCCATAACTTTTGTGAAGGACCTCAAGCTACTTCAATGCAGAAGTCACGTTACCATGCAGTGTCTCTGTAGGTGCGGAAACTTTTTAAAGCCAAATGACACTTTTGACCCCCTGTGACCCCCTGTGACCCTACAGGGGTCATGTCATGTGACCCTAAAAGGGATGCCCGCAATCGGTCATGTGGTGTAAGTCTGGTCACAATACGTCAAACCATGACTGAGCTAGAGGCAAGTGAAGTGTTGCACAGCTGTTGCCAGAAAGAAAGAAAGAAAGAACCCATCAAAAACAGAACAAGACGGCCTGAGGGCCGTCTTGTAAAAATGTGTATTGTCATAAAAGAGCATTTTGTAATTAGCATTGTGATCCCGGGGGTGGGGGGGGGGGTGTAGTGGGGGAAGGAAACATAGCCAGCAAAAAGATAGTAAAGATAGTAGTAGTAGGTAGTATATTGACCAATTAAGCATCAGTAACCAATTGTTACGAACCTCTCTGTATTTCATATCTTGCACCTAGCGCTCAAAACACAACAGCTTACAGATTTTTAGACAATGTACCGACGGACCGTTATCTACCGACAGAACATCACGGTCGGGGGGGGGGGGGGAGTGCCCCCGACCCCTTAGTTTTTTAACAAATTCGGAATACTTACTAATGTATTAGATCACACCTGAAGGAATAAGCCGAATACGCCGTCTTTAGTAATAAGATGATGGATTAGTAATTTTTGTCGGTTCACGATTCAGAAATGTCAAAGCATGGTTTTCTATGGGAACGATTACGATAGCAGGCAAGTTCAAAACAAGGTTTGCGGTTTATTTTTTTCAAAAAAAAATGGTTTGTCCAATAAACCTTCCAACCGTTCTCGGTAGGTAGTCTACAACCGATCCAGTGAATTTGAGAGAAATTCATATCCTAAAAAAATCTCCTCCTGTCACTTTAAAATGAAAAGCTTTAATAATTGCAGGTGCTTCTCCTTCACTTCTTCCAACAAATAAGGTATAAGCAAATGCTTTACAGAGTTTGTTGTGTAAAACATGACGAAAAGAAAAAATTAAATCAACTTACTGATTTTTCTGAGGACAACGTGAGCAATTTTAAAGCCTGCTATTCTGTCCAATGTTACAATGAGATGACCAATGGGGTTTGCAAAGAATTCATTCAAAAGATTTTTTACCAATTCTAAGCATGTATTTCAATCACACAAATTTCTGTTGGTCTTAAAGACAAGGTGGCTCTCAAACCAATAGTGTCACCTGCTTTCAAGATCCATCTTCATCTGAACAGGTCACCTCTAATGACCTTTGACCTTGGTATGTGAACTTTAGCCCTATCATGACATGCAGGTCTCTAAGATGCACCTATGACTAAGTTTGGTGGCAACTGGAATAACTGGGTTCAAGAGCAATTTGAACAAAGGTTACCCAAAACTTTAACATACACACACACACACACACACATACAGATGCAAGGACAGACACACAATTCGTTTAAGTATGTGCCTCTTGTAATTCTTGCAGCAACCACCATAAAAAGGTAACAAACGTGGCCACAAAGGATCATTACTTATGTTTACGTTATGACCAAAACCAATTTTATTACACATAATTTGTTACTGTTAATTATTTAGGTACAGGTACAATATAAATTAAGCAAGATTCAACATGTATAAATTATTCAACAAATGATAAGTTGTTGAGGTTTAGAGTCAGTGGTGAATTTGAAAGGGAGTCTAACTTCAGACTGAGGGTTTAACCAGGGTTTGTCCTACTTGAGTGGAACCTTTTTCCTTCACAACATCCTAAAATGTGCTGTGACAGGTTAAAAAATCCTCATGGATGGGCTGTTCCCATGCCCCATCTCTATGTAGAATTTTTCTCACTGTTACATGTAACTTTCGCTAGTATTCTGAAAGGGAAAAAGGTCCACTATGTAGGACTAACCCTGTTTAAACCCAGTCTAAAGTTAGGACTCCCTTTCAGACACCAGCCATAACCCTTCCAAAAGATAAAGGTAAGTGGTCTCCAATTTCTTCATATAATGCTTCTACCAGCATCCAATTAAAAAGTTGGGTGGGCCTGCATATTACAACAACAAAAATGTGTAATCAAAATAGCTCCAATATGTTTTGGATCGTATGTCGGAAGACTGAAGGAACATTCCCAGAACTTAAATTTTACTTCGTATTATAAGAAAAATATACTCAGTTCTTCTGATACCATGATCTCATATTTTGATAGGGAAGGTGAGGAGGGTGTGGGACAAGGCTGTCAATCGGGTCCACATGCCTTAAAAAAGTGTTGTGATGGGGAAGGCGAGGGTGTGGGACAAGGCGTAAACAGCTCACACTCCTTTAAAGGTGTGTGATGGGGAAGGTGAGGTATGGGACAAGGTTTGTGTGATGGCGTGTGGGACAAGGCTGTCGATCAGGTCACACACCTTTAAAAGTGTGTGGGATGGGGAGGAAGGCGGATGGTTTGGGGACAAGGCTGCAATCAGGTCAACTACTTTAAAGTGTGTGATGGGGGGAAGCAGTCAGTCACAGGCTTTAAAGGCTTGTGTGCAGGGCAAGAGAGGGTGTGGGACAAGGATGTCAATCAGTCACCACTCCTTAAAAGGTGTGATGGGGAAGGCGGAGGGTGTGGGACAGCTTGTCACTAGGTCAGGTCACACTCCTTTAAAGGGTGGTGATGGGGAAGGTGAGGGTGTGGCAAGCTGGATGTCACAATAGGTCACCACTCTTTAAAGGTGTGTGATGCATTGGGGGACAAGGGCCTGTACGATCAGAGGTCACAACCTTTCAAAGGTGTGTGATGGGGAAGGCGAGGGTTGGGACAAGGATGTCAATCAGGTCACACTCCTTAAAGGTGTGTGATGGGGAGGAGCAGTTCACATGCCTTTAAAAAGGTGTTTGATGGGGAAGGCGAGGGTGTGGGACAAGGGGGACTGTCAATCAGGTCACACTCCTTAAAAGGTGTGATGGGGAAGGCCGAGGGGGGGGGGGGTGGAGGTGGGGACAAGGCTGTCAATCAGTGTCACACTCCTTAAAGGTGTGTGATGGGGAAGGTGAGGGTGTGGGACACGGCTGTCAATCAGGTCACACTCCTTTAAAGGTGTGTGAGGGCACATGGGGACAAGGCTGTTGATCAGGTCGCCCACCTTTAAAAGGTGTGTGATGGGGAAGGCGAGGGTGTGGGACAAGGCTGTCAATCAGGTCACACTCCTTTCAAGGTGTGGATGGGGAAGGTAAGGGTATGGACACAAGGCTGTCAAGGTGCATTTCCGATCGTTCTTTGGGACCCCCACACCGACTGGTCATAATTTACATGTTTCAAACAAAGGTGATCACTTTCACACAGTTTTTTTCGGAATCAAATGAACAAGTTCATATATCTTAATTATTTACATGTCGGATTTCTTATTCAAATATGTAACAACTCCATAATGATCAATTACGAACCAGCATGATCACCAAAACACCACATGATTTGGATGTGTACAGACTTGTATTCACACATTTACACTTTTTCATACTATAGGAATTTCAATAGGAAACATATAACCAAATTTCACCAATCCCATTGATTGTGAATGTGTTATATTATACAAATATACACACTCCCCTAGCATTGTCTATAGTTGTCCATCACTAAATAAGCACAAAATCAGATGCATGAAATGTCATGGAGACTGACCACCCTGCTCATAACATACTACGAGCAAGCACCTGTTTTCCTTGGGAATTAAAAAAAAGACACACATAGAATTTGAAAAGTAGAATACAAACAGTGTGCACAATGAAATAACATAGCAGTTATAACTTCTTATCAAGGTATTCAACAAGCATGGCCGTACGCAGTCTATTTTGGTGGGGTTCGGGACTTCGAAAAGTGGACCTTTTTTGACCTAACCCCCTAAATGGCTTTTTTTGCTTTTGGACACTTTCACAACCACCAAAAGTGACTTTTTGTCAATATTCTCAATTTTGGCCCTTGTTATTGCTTATATCAAAAAAGTCATCAAAAAGTGGACCGTTTCCCCTTTGAGAATTTGGGGGGGGGGTGCGGTGCCCCACCCCCCGCGCCCCACCCCCCCCCCCCCCTGCCCCTCGTACGGCCTGTCAACAGGAAGAATTAACTTACAAAGTCATCCTAAGGGGAGTTTGTGTACCCCCCTTCTTAAATAGGTGTGAAAATGTAAGCACTTTCATTGGCCTATGCACATGGTACTACCCGAGTTCAATGGACACATTGAACCCAATGTGACGCTTGGGGTCTTGACACATGAGAGGAGCACTCACATTGTTTTGCCAATGTTGCGTCTTTTTAAGTATATTCTTGTGTTCACGGGTTGTTTGATTTTGAGTTTTTGTCACGGGTTAGGAGCATTTCTTTCTTGTTGTATTTAAGGCCATAATGATCGCAAATTGAGGTACCGATGACCTTAAGTTGATAAAGCTGTTTTAAGAAGAGAATAAAGGTATGATTTTGGGAATGGTACTCTCTTTACGATGAATTGAAACCGGCGCCACCATTATTTTTGCGTGAAGATTTCCACTTAAAAGACTTGTCTTGCCTTGGTTTCAAAATCATCGTAAAGAATTACCTGTGCAAAAAATCACATATGGTAGACCCATATTATGTTCCTGTTCAACGGGGGGGGGGGGGGGGTAATAATGGATCAAACATTAATGTTCAGAAGTAGGTGGTGGAGCAAACTTCTTCTGTTCAGTGGAAAAGGCAAGATTGTATAATGTGAAATTTATATTTAGTTAATTTTCATAATTCCTTAATCTCAATTTTGCCAAAAAATGCACAGTAACAACCCAATTTTCTTGGCACTGGACCCAATGATCTAAGGGAGCTTTTCATTTCTTACCCCACTTGTTTTTTGTTCATTATTGCCAGGCAATTTTGCACACTTGTGCAGAAATTTAAGTCTTGTAAATTTACGTATTTAACAATATGCAATTCTTAGTTTCAATTAAACTTTAAACGGGTGGTACAGTTTAAATTCATTTTGCACTTCACTGTTTTTTTACAACACAATTTAAGGATTTTCTAGCCCATTTTTTTACCCCAATAATTACATCCGCAAATCATCTGAGAAATGAATTGTGATATATGCCATATCTTACAAGTATCAAATACATAACTCTTGGATGCATTCTCCTTTCACAAAATGACCTGAGAGTAGAGGCTTATTAATCGATGAAACGCAATGGCTTAGTGCACCCATTGGAGACACGCTTTCCTGTCATAGTATAAAAATTGTATGTGCCGGAATAAGCGTGTAATCCAGGTTACACTGAGCCTGTTTTCTTTCCTCGAATATCATAAGCCATATTAGAATTGGGATCTTTCTGTAGTGATCGGATATCCTGGTGATACCCCTTAGTGTACGGTAATCCAAGGTGCCTCAAAAATGTACATTTTTTTAACAATATAGTTAAAATATATGCCACGCCCATAGTACATTCTTTTCTTTGCTTTAAAAATAAGCGTTCCACAAATCTTATACCATCTCATTGAGTATTCTGCATTTAGAAAATAGATACCAATACATTGAAATTTTCACTGGAGTTTTTAGAGTAACAACACCCTGGAAACGCTATAAAAATCACAAAATTCTGTACTTGAAAATGATTACCGTATCACAGCACTTGAAATAGTTTCAATTACCGGTGGGGTGACTTTCACAGCTATTTTGGCAAGAGTGTCCTATGTACCCATCAAGTTTCACATGTAACAATTTTTTTATATTAGTTATATGGTTTTACGCTGGTGCCACTGCACCTTGACTTCGCTTTTCTGGCCCGACTCCCAAGCATGCAATCACAGACTCGATCATAATTGTCAGGATCCTGACTAGCAGATGCACCTCCTCGAATCGCGCTTGATATGCTGGGATATGTTAGCTCTCAGCACGATTGACATTGTTTGCAGCGACTGTTGACCTCCTTTTCGAGTTCAACATCACTGTCATTAAAACAATTGAAATGTGACTTTGCATGTCAATGGTACGATCGAAATTTGACCCGTTTCTGATATTTCCTTGTCCATGAAGGTTCGGTAAGAGCTTTTGCAAAAGGGATACAGCTACTCATTTATATAAGTAACTCTTCAAAAAGTGAAGGATCAGCAAAATGATCAACACTTTTCCACTTTGAAATTTTAACAAAACAATTGATCTTTTGGAAACTTAACATTCCGTCTCTAAGATAGTCTCCTTCCCAGTACTGTGGGTGGCACAACAGGCTTTGTGGTAATTATTTTGCAGACCATGTTCCGCAGGACAACCATACATCTTGAGGAAACCTATCTCTTACACCAGTGTGATGTCCACGCTATGTTTACCACTTGATTTGCTGCTGTGTTTACGAAGTGTTACCAGAGAATGAGTTGACAGTGAACTGCACAGTGTATGACCCAACCCCACCATCTCCATCAGCCATAAGCTGTTGTATTTCCTTAGATTACCTGCAGTCTTTGGTCAGTTTGTGAAGTGGTAGAGACCGAAGTCCCAGGGGGAACCGTGTGATGGTGTTTGTTAGTGTATGCTATAGTATGAAGTAAAAAGATTTGCTGTTAAATTTTATAAAGGGGGTACCATTGAATTTTTACCCTCGATTTTATACTCTACCCATCAGCTGTAGGTGTAATCAAGTAATTACTGAGAAAAGAGGTTGTAACTTAATTAGCCGATAACATGTTTTGAAAAGGAATTATATTGAAAAAGGCTTTTTTACATATGACGTGAACATGAGATTATTTTAAAGATACAATTTTCTCTCAATTGCACAGTCGGTGGAACCCCATACCAAAACGTTCCAAAGGTGTATTGGCGAACAAGTACAAAAGAAACGCAAAATTTTTGTTTTGACTTGCCTGACTATCGTATTGTCCCCCATAGAACACCGTGCTTTTGACTTCATTTCGTCACGGACAGAAGTACTAAATCATCATATTATTACATCAGACGGTGTATGCCGGCTTATTCACTTCAGGTGTGATTTAAAATACATTGGAAAGCATTCCAAATATGCAAAAACCCGGTTCGAAATTTGGGGGCGCTTCTTTCTGGAAATCTCTCATATCTCTTTAACTGATTTCACTTCAGGAACTCACAGAATTCAAACAATGATATGTGTAAGTTTGTCGCATGAATCCAAGGAGGTCATAATTGGCAATCGCTGCATTTGTCCATAAATTCACATCAACATACTATTATGTATTATCCAAGTCTTTGTCAGTGGCTCTGAAATGGTGTACCTGAAACAACTTCAAGATCTCACTGAGTCAAGGGAAAGATAAATTGAGAGTTTTTATGTTTACCCTAAAGACTGGCAGCACACAGATGTCTCACATGGCAGCATTGCACTTATACCGTCTAGCACTCGCCGAGTTGAAACCGGAATGGAATAGAAGTCTGCAGTCACTGGGGCCATGGGGCCGAGGCTATTAGTGATCAGACCATGGACCCTTAACTCAGGTAACTGCTTTACATTACATGCAACACCGGACTTTTTCGAGGGGAAAAGGGGGGGGGGGGAAAGAAAAATTTGGGGAAATATCCCCCATGCCCCTCCACTAGTGCCACCATTGTTCACATTAGCTTATAACAAAACGTGTTTACAAACAGCACTGTGAACAATTGTACGGTACTCTAAAAAAAATATTAAAAAAATACAAGGGTTGGAATGTTACTAGATCCTAATCATTTTGGGAGACCTATTTGGGTATTAACCTGAAAAAAAATGAGGGAAGTAATTTTGTTGTCATGAGCAATCTCGGTATGGTATTTCCTTTAGTTCACATTCCACACCAGGGTGCCAAATTTGGATGGCACAGATTTTAAAATTGATTGCATCTACATTAAAAATGTTACAATTGTAATACTCAGCAGCTCAACTAGGCATACCTTACTCGCTTTTTCCCATAACATACTTTCATTTCTTACATACATACAATAATAATAATAATTTATAATCATGATTCTTTCCAAATAATTTACTCTTAACAGGTAACCTGATATTCACACTTCCTATACAGTTCGTTTCCTACATATTCTGTACAACTCATAAAGTTTATTCAAAATGAAAATGACCCATATTTCAAATACAATATTTAACCTAGAAATAATTGCTGAAATTTCTAAGAAATGTATCCATTTCAGCTTACACAGAACCAAATGACTCTCAGAAATATTTAATATTTTTTTCTTTTTGTACACAGCTGAGAAAGAATCAGAGAGTGTATTGAGATAATCCCACAATGCACCAGTTTTGGGAATTCCACCTCAATAGGGTCATGTGATTACACAAATATCCTATTCATAACACATACATGTAAAAACCCTGACTTCTATGCTCATTTTACCCCACAAGGCATTAGTACTTAGGGAATTTTTTGCGTGATCATGAAATGTCTCGTGGTTCTTAAACTTTTGGGACACTTTTTATCCTTAAGTACTGACATGTGTTTAATACAGTACAGTATAGGCACATTGCAATGCATTATGGGATTGGTTCAAAACACCCTCTGAGAAAGAATCTATTGTGGAGCAGAATGATTTCAATATTGAGGTAAATCAGTACTTGTCTAGTAAATGATAATTATTGAAAAAAAAGTTCATACCCACATTTCAAATAATATTTTGTCCATTGACAATCCAGCTATTCATTAAGTTCATTTGTAAGAATCGCTGATTTCACAGGTGAAAATTGTAATACACTTATTAAATATTATTGAACTAGAATTTCGCGGTTCTCGGCTTTTCCGCGCTCATATATTCAAAATATAAGCTGTGGCCGCCCCATGACCTTTGACCCTGGCATCAACCATAGAGGGATCGCATGGTGCCCTATGACAAAGTTGGTTCCATTGGCACTTTCAAGTTTTCATATTTAGATGAATTTTACATTTTTAGAGCCCATTTTTCAACTTGACTCACATGACCTTTGACCTTCAACATGACCTGTAACCTCTCACATATGACGGACCTCATTGTGCACCTATGACAGAAGTTTGGTCCAATGAAGTTTAAACTTTTCAATTGAGGTCAATTTAAAAAAAACTAACATTTTGTGCCACACACATCCACACATACACATAACCACGCATCATACACTATTGCTAAGTGGTCCCCTTGCAGCTATAGCTGCGGCCCACAAAAAACTACCACATTTCATTATCTGCCTATTGACAATTTGTACAAATGACTTTCATGCAAAATTGTGACTACTCTTGTTAAACATTTACTTGTTTTTTTTATCTAAATGTACCACAGTCCATCAGTATTTTAAGTAGTTAATTCCTGTTTAAGGGCCATTCTTCAGAAATTGGAACTAACCTCGATTTCCTGGAAAAATAAATTTACTTGGCTTTTAGAAATATTTTCCTTTGCTTAATGTTCTTTGTAGCTAAAGAAACTGTTTCATGTCCTTTTTAAACATTTCCATTTTTGTTCATGAATTAGAGTAAATTCAAATGCAAAATGTCATACACGATCACACTTTCACAATCCCTCACAAAATATTGTTGAAATTGGCCAAATTGGGAACATAGTACTTTCAGGTTGGGAACTAAAAATAATTAACTTGAAATATTGAAGGAAATAATGTTTTTAAGATGTGGCTCTATGAAACATTAAAAGTCTCAAAAATTCACAGGGACCCCATTTTTATTGTAACAATGACCGAATAATGGCCCTTAATATTTCTTTAATTTTACTTATAACACCAAACTAAGAGCAAAAAAAAAAAAATAGTCTGACAACAACCTGTATAATTTTGCATCAGTGACTCACACCAACATAAAACATTTTCTGGCATGGCCCAAAACCCATTTTGATATGCACAAGAGCAACCACTCGTACTAGAAAAATGTTATTTTTGCAAGCAGTAATTTTTCCCAAAATTTTGACACCCAATTCGTACACCATTAACTTTGCAACGATAATAACGTTGGATTTCAACATGTTTAGCTGTCTGCCTGGCCTGTACCGTAAGATTCTGCACTAGATTTAAATTCAACCTTTCATCTTAAAGGTCCAAAGCTGATCACCAAAAAAATGCTCAATTGATTAAAAGACAACCTATTTCGAGCAAAACTTGGGAAATTTTAAGCACCAACATCATATTCATCAAACACAAGAAAATGCATTCCTGATATCAGAACAGTGGACCTTTAAGACTGAAGAGATTGGGCCTTATTGTGTTACAGCATCAAATAGCAGCACACTATCACATGGCAACCATGTTAGCACGAGGCAGCTATACCCTATTCAGTGTAGGTGGAACATGACCCCATCTTTTCCACTATATTCTACATATTTTGTCAGAGGAGAGCTTCCAATTGTGCCAAATCAACTATTAGCTACTATAGGTGTTCACTCTAGTGTTACATTAATGACCTTGGTCTTCCCCAGTGCTACTTCAATGTACTTTATCAAAGTTCATGTTCCAACCCCTTATAGTGAACCGCTATAGTAACCCATTTTCTGCACCTGTCAAGGTGAGTGCGGGCAATTTAATTTGATGCACGCGTCGCATAGTGCAGCTTGCAAAAAGTATACTCGTTTCACTGAACAATAATCCATTTCCACCCAATGTGGAGCAAAAGTGGACGATCCATTCTCCACCCAGTTTGAGCAAAAGTGTACGCTACACTTTGCTCGGTACCAAGCAGGTGGGTCCATTTACTGTGGGAACCGATAAGAAAAGCTTAACCCCTCATGAGAGCTACTTGCCAATTTATTATATGGCCGCTATAAGACTGAGGCAATCAGCACCATGGTAACAGGGCTGAAGAGGATTTGGTTGAGACTTGTTCACAAGAGAGGGGTCCAGTACTTTGCATATACCTAAAAAACCCATACAATGTGCAAAGAGTCATCATGATCCTGCCGTGCTGGAGCCAGACTTCGGTGTTTAAAAGCAGTCAGGGGGTAACCTTTTGAATGATTCACCTTGCAGAAGTTCTTCAGGGTGTTTCTAGTATATCCCATGTACACCGCCTGATGACAAGCAATGTGTGGCAACTATTACAATGATCCAAGACATACTCTTATCATGTATACCCAAGACATACTCTTATCATGTATACTGCACACTAATACACACAATTATGTATTATCTAAAACTTACAAAATTGGACAAAGAAGTTGTAAAAATTGGTTTAAAACGAAGACCTATTGAATTAGAAGATCAACTGTTCAGTTGTAGCGTGAATACAGCTGGCCTTCACTCACTAAGCAGCATTGACAATGATTTAGTTTGTATATCAGTTTTCACTAGGTACTTTAGCTTACAAGAGGTGGAGGTAACAGATCTCTTCGTTAAATGCAACATTTGATAGCTACTTATACAGAGTTAATGCACAAGCTCACGATGTCTGGACGTAAACCGATGATTTGGAAGTAGAAATTAGCAAAATAAGACACACGGAAGCTTTTCAGGAGAAGATGAGGTCAGCAACATACTGTATCAACAAAAATGATGTATCCACAGCAACAACAATAAAATATAATTCAAGCACAACCGTCAATGTTAACAAGCACAGAATTCACATTAATTGGTATCAGACTTTTGTGTGTCATGAGAACACACGATCATGTCCTATGAGATCCGAAGGATCGCATGTCTTGAGAATTAAATATTGCAGCTCATGAGAACAAGGAATCGCCTCCAGTGAGAGCAAATATCATATCTTGAACGGTCAAATATCACATCTTGAGGTGTCAAAGATCCCATCTTGTGAGGCCAAAGATCCCATCTTGTGAGGCCAAGATCCCATCTTTTGAGGTCAAAGATCCCATCTTGTGAGGCCAAAGATCCCATCTTCTGAGGTCAGAGATCCCATCTTGTGAGGCCAAAGATCCTATCTTGTGAGGCCAAAGATCCCATCTTATGAGGCCAAAGATCCCATCTTATGAGGCCAAGATCCCATCTTGTGAGGCCAAAGATCCTATCTTTTGAGGTCAAAGATCCCATCTTGTGAGGCCAAAGATCCTATCTTTTTGAGGCCAAAGATCCCATCTTGTGAGGCCAAAGATCTCATCTTTTGAGGCCAAAGATCACATCTTTTGAGGCCAAAGATCACATCTTTTGAGGCCAAAGATCACATCTCATGGAAGCAAAGATCATATCTTTTGAGACAAAGCAGCCCTCCTAGGACCCACAGGTTTTTGCACTCACAAAAGCACATGTTTGTTTATGAGCGAGGCAATCACCCTGGATAAGCGGGTCAACTCCTTGTTCTTGCTACTTTTTCTTTTTTTCTTCTTTTTTCTATTATTTTCTTTAATATAAACGTACGGGTTAAGCAACCCATCAAAATATATAAAATTTTGTGTCTTTTGTACAAACTATTCTAGGCAGTGTTCTGCAGTATATACTGACATCATCAGAGGTTTCTTAATCTGGGCCGGTATGTAACATCAAGGATATTGCTGAAATAGAACAAACAAAATAGAATGGTTAAGTTTGGTAAGGCCGGCCCCTCCGTGACTTCTAGACTAGGAATACAATAAAAATTCATCAAACACTTTGACCCCATGCAAATCGTCTTTTTATTTTTAATGCATTTTAAGTATGTGGCGACACAACTTTGACAACTGATATAAGTAGAAGACTGCAGAGCTATTTCTTTTCCTTCCTCTTGCAGACACTCAGAAAATTCCATTGTGGGAATCGTGCCATATAGGTCCTACAACAGTCAGTTTTGTATGTTTATTAATTGCGCCCTCTATATTACCCTCTTCTTTTTGCAGTTTGTAGCTCACTCTTTAACTGCCATTTCCTCTAACTGTGCCCCTAGTTTTTGCTTGGTTGGTTACATAAACCAATCATAGGATAGGTTTAAACTGTTTTCGATATTAAGTTTTATTTTTCTGTTTTTTTGTCAAATTTAACGCAAATTAAACTCTGAGGTAATGCGTATTCTGGATGGGAGTCTAACTTTAGCCCCAGGTTTAAATCCAGGTTATCATCATGAAGTGGACCTTTTTCTTATATGCTAAAGTGTGAGTTCATAAGTGAGTGATAAACTACTCATGATGGGTCATTCTGGCCATCCATGAATAAATTTCTTGTGTAAGAGTTGGAACAAAACATCCATGAGAAATTTCTTGTGATGAGTTGGAACGACCCCATCCACTGGAAATTTCTTATGGATGGGTTGGAACGGCCCATCCATGTGAAATTTCTGTGGATGAGTTGGAACGACCCATCTTATGAGAAGTTCTTGTGAGGCTTTGGAACGAGCCATCATGAGAAATTTCTTGTGGATGAGTTGAATGACCCATCCATGAGAGATTTTCTTGTGATGATTGGAACCACCCCCAATCCATTGAAGAGATTTCTTTGTGGGTGAGTTACAACGACCAATCCATGTGAAATTTCTTGTGGTTATGTTGAAATGACCCATCCATGAGAATTGTCTTGTGTATGAGTTGGAACGACACATCCACAAGAAATTTCTTGTGGATGAGTTACAACGACCAATCCATGTGAATGAAGTTTTCTTGTGGATACGTTGGACCGACCATCCATGAGAATTTTTTGTTTGTATGAGTTGGAACGACCCAATCCATGAGAAATTCTTGTGGATGAGTTGGAACAAACCATCCATGAGAAATTCTTGTGCGTGAGTACAACGCCTAATCCATGTGAAAATTCTGTGGAGATGTTGGAATGACCCATCCATGAGAAATTTCTTGGGTATAGTTGGAACGACCCATCCATTAGAAATTTCTTGTGGATGAGTGGAACGACCCATCCATGAGAGATTTCTTGTGGATATGTTGGAATGACCTCATCCACTAGAAATTTCTTGTGTCTGAGTTGGAACGACCCTCCATGAGAAATTTCTTGTGGAGAGTTGGACGACCCATCCACGAGAAATTTCTTGTGTATGAGTTGGAACACCCTCCATGAGAAATTTCTTGTGTCTGAGTTGGAACGACCCATCCGAGATATTTCTTGTGGATGAGTTGGAACAACCCATCCATGTGAAATTTCCTGTGATGAGTTGATAATGAACCCACCATAAAATTTCTTGTGGATGAGTTGGAATGACCCATCCATGAGAGATTTCTTGTGGGGGCGATTTGACACGACCAATCATTCCATTTTAACATTCATTTTGATCTTTTGAGAATGACCCATCCATAGAATTTCTTGTGTCATGAGATGGAACGACCCTCCATGAGAAATTTCTTGTGGATGGGTTAGAACGACCCTCATTAAAAATTTTCTGTGTATGAGTTGGACGACCCATCCATGAGATATTTCTTGTGGATGAGTTGGAACAACCCATCCATGTGAAATTTCTTGTGGAAGTTGAGAAGACCCATCCATGAGAAATTTCTTGGTGGTGCGTTGGACGACCCATCCATGAGATTTTTTGGGGAGTTACAAATGACCAATTCCATGTGAAATTTCTTGTGGATATTTTGGAAGACCCATCCATGAGAATTTCTTGTGTATGAGTTGGAACGACCCATCCATGAGAGAGTTCTTGTGGATGAGTTGGAACGACCCATCCATGAGAGATTCTGTGGGGAGTTGGAACGACTCATCCATGAGAGATTTCTTGTGGGTGAGTTGGAACGACCTCATCCATCTTGTGGGTGAGTTGTAAACTACCCATCCATGAGAAATTTTCTCACCTATTACATAGCTTTCTGAGTTTTTTGAACGATGAAGGGTCCACCCTTCAACCTGGGTTTAAAGTTAGACTTCCCTTGAGAATACTAGCCTGAAAGTTATATGTGCTGTCAAAGCAGAATCATATTGTGTGTTGCAAGGGCTGGGCAGTAACAGCATACTGTTCAAGATCAGAGGGTGTTTTTGAGTCACTCCCACAATACACCAGTTTTTGGGAAATTTAACCTCATAGGGTCATGTGATTCCACAAATCCTATTCTTAACACATAAAAACCTGACTTTTACAAACTCAACAAGACGGCATGAAAAGTGGGGTTTGGAAAAAAAAATCTGAAAGGTTATAATGTTTTAACAAAACTCCACTTCGACAGTTAGGAGGTCGCCTACAGAGCATGGTCTAAACCTTTGTCTATTTAAGTGGAGACTAAAATTAATGAGTAAAAATTATAGACAAGCAATCACTAGAACAAGATTGAATTTTCCTCTGAAAGTAATCATATAGTGATGCATTTTAATTTACCTTCAGAAGTATTACTAACTCTTCAAAAACTGGTCATTTACATTTCAATCAACCGCACGTCAGGTAATATGAGAAGAAAAACAAAGATTTGAAGTGTAGAAATAAATAAAACTATTTAAGATTTCTTTTCCTACTGGTACTGTTGAATAACACTGCCACGATTGTTAATCAATCCAAAACCTCCGCTCACACAATAATAACACTGCGCTTGATGACAAATGGCTATCATGAAACAAGCACCAAATCAAAGTTGTATCAGTGAAAATCCGGAATGTAAGTCGGTTTGCTTCCATTTGTGGTTTCCTGGTCACTTTCAAGAAAAATTATCATTCAAAAGGTGGGATTATTAAGGATAAAATGTCGAACTTTATTGGTGAAATATCTAAGGACTTTTTCTGGCAAATTATTTTCACTTTTTTTTGATCGATTTTCTTTATTATTTTAAAGAGTCGCTGGAATATTCAGAACCCTTATTCCAAGCCGTTTTTTAGCACCTTAATTACCCGAAAAAATGAAAAATACGATATAAAACGGCAAATTTTATGTTACGAGGCAACTGATTCGTACTCATTTCCACCTGGGCAAGATCTACTTTCCCTTTTTATTGGTCTCGCAAATATCCCAATTTTTCTTCCGATTTTTTCCCTCTCTTTTAGCGTAAAACACGATTTTATGAGTCAAAAATGTCAACCAGGCAAACACAAAAAAGCGGATCCTCGGAAACGCGGCGAATTTTCATGATGCCTGACACCATTTTAGAGGCCCCAGGGGCTAATTAACTGTAGGTATTTTGCATAATCATGAAATGTCTTGTGGTTCTTGAACTTCCAAACAAACTTTTTATCCCTAAGTACGACATGTTTTTTCCAGTACAGTATAGGCACGCTGCAATGCATTGTGGGGATTGTTCAAACACCCTCTGCATGTGTACCATATATTTAAAAAAATTTTGACAAATCTTGCCCCATATAGGTCCCATCGAAACTTAACCTCTCCGCTATCTTGTTACACAGACAAATTTGAGTGTATGGTCCTTGCCCGATTTTCTTCTTCGCTAAGGAGGTCCATTGAGGAGAAAAGGACATTTTTAAAAAAAAAAAATTACTCTGTGAAATTAAAGTCATTTTTGTTATAAAGTACCCTCTTTTTCATTTATGATTTCACAGAAATGCCCTAAAGGCTCATTTCCAAAATAATCATTGATTTGAGAGAACTACACGAGATGACCAAGAACCTTTCGGAACACTAACACCTAGATAATACCTATCTTTTCCTCTACCAACCCTGGCTTGATAGCTTAGTTGTCAAAAGCACCGTGCTAGTAGTAGGAGGTTGCCAGTTCAAGTCGGCCAAGCACACTTTTTTTTTCACACTTAAACATGCGCTGGCCATCTTGAGGGAAATATAAATACGTAATGTAAATATACCGTTCTTATGCTATCCGCTAGAAAGGCGAAGGACACCTTTCTGACCTATCACCTATAGATAAATCTATCGCTCCTCTACCACCCGGCTTGATAGCTTAGTTGGGAAGAGCAATCGTTCTAGTAATACAAAGGTTGCGTTTTGAATCCAGCCAAGCGCACACCTTTTTTTTCAACACTAAGGTGTTGTTTCTATTGGGACCATTTACCGAAAAAGACGGATAGGGATTAAAATATCCTCAAAGAAACTGACCTCCCTCACTCGCTATTTCTGGTCATCAACCTGGCAAATTTTTCCTTTCGAGGAGCAACATAGCGGTTTCACTTACCTGTAAATGCCAATAGAAACACTCCGTTCCGCAAGTGCGCATGACAGGCGAAAACGGAAATTGATATTAAATACTGTGTGATCATGATCGACATACGTGTAGCCTAGAGAGATACCGCCTATCTACCTTTTAAACCCTTCTCTTACTTTATGAACATTAACCCTTCTAACCTATCATTTGCCCCTAAATTTTGACTGTAAAGTGTCAAAATCGACATCAATCCAACTATCGCAGGTCCCCCCATATTTTTGTTGAAAAGGTTAACCCTCAATGCTTTGCGTTGACCTCAGTGTACGACCTTTTGCTGGCAAAGTTTTATGTGGAGCTGATCGACAGTAGCCAGGGAGTATTTACCGGTAAACAGCGCCCAATAGAAACTGACTGTTATCCACCTTTTCCTTGCTCTTTCCGGTAAGAGATTTACCGGTAAAATGCAGGATCTTCAATAGAAACATGCTTTAACATGCACTGGTCATCTCCAAGGAAAGATTAATAAATATACAAAATGTTCACATGTCATCTGAATGGTCACTGTATTCCAATACAAAGAGACCACACACGTGATTTTACATGATACAACCTGCGACTAGTAGTAAAACCAAAGTTTTAAATCCGGTTTTGTCCCCGCTAAACAGGGGTGGCCGGATTCACCTCACACTCAGCAACACTGCTGTGTGAGGATTTATTGGAGCAAAAAGATAATTGCCCTTCCTGACGTCAATGTGCTGGATGGCTGCCATTAGCTCTCCAGAGCCGACGCCCTTGTAGGTAGATCTTCTTTTTCGTTCTACCAGGGTAACCAGCTACCCTCCTCATCGGATTTCGTTAGAAACCCGATGGGGGTGATGGTTTAGCCACTGATAACTTGGCCCTGGGACAGGTAGTACTGGTTACCAGTAGCAGGCCCTCAAAGGAAAACCTGACCTGACCTGTCAAAATAAACCTATATATATATTTGTATTAAAGGTGCAATGATACATTTGAAAGCAGGCGTCGCTAAAAAATCATTTTTGAACTGATGTAACACTGTCAATCAAAAATATCATCATCTGAAAGGGGACAAAATAGTGTATTGGAGCAAATACAAAATTCAACCGGTTTTATATTGAAATATGAACAAATCAAAACCACCATTGTTTTCACTTTTAAGACATTTTTAGAGTCAAATACAATGCAAGAAATCTATTGAACATCCTAGATTCAAAATATGGCCTTGAAATCTCTTGTTGCGTCTTGTCTCTGATGTTGGCTTGAACAGTACATTTTATCTGATACTGGAATTTCTCTAGGTGCATTTATCTTTGTTTATTCTGTACTGGTGTATTCCACAATCAGCATAGGCGTAAATCCCGGGGGGGATGGGGGGGATATATCCCCCCCAATATTTTGATGAGGGGGGATGGTCAATACGATCATCCCCCCCAATGTTGATGCCCGTTCATGCGTTTTTGACCAAAAATAACCTCATATTTTACCATTTTAGTTTAAAAATGGTAAATTTCCGCGCGCTTTGCGCGCATTTTGTTCTGATTACAATCAAATTTAACGATTTTAGCTTCTAAATGGCAAAATATTTTGCGCGCTTCGCGCGCACATGTGCTAGTAATGGATCTTTTTGGTAAACCCTGTTTCATTCAAAAATTTTCATCAACCCCATCCCCCCCAATGTCAAAAAGAAATTTACGCCACTGACAATCAGCTGTTTTAGTGCACATTTTGATGAGTCACCATCACTGCATGTCAATTTGTGGTAGAGAGTAGGACAAATTTCTCACTTTTTTAATCTTGTAATTTTTTCCCACATTGAAGTAGTTTAATGGAATTTATACCATCACACTTGTCACCGATTTTATAATAAATTTTTACACTTTTTATGCTCTCGCATTATTGCTGTTTATTCCTTTTTTAAAAAAAAAATGCTTATAGAAACATCCTGTCATCAGTTTTGGAACAATCAGGGGAAGGGGGAAGTTTTCCCCTTGGCTCAAAGAGGGTGAGGATCAAACCGACAGTGAAAATCAACGTTACCTTCATTTTGGTACATTATGTAGTAAAAGACAAACTTTTGTTTGCAATACACATTCATTTTTAATAACAGAACATTGTTTAGTGTCTTTTCCTCATTTTGAGGCCCCTCTAACACTCTCTTACTTTGGCTTCAGGACCCAGATCTACTTCATGTGGCCCTGCAGGCACCTTCAAATTTTGCCCTCCTTGGACGTTTGGTTTGTTATGTCCCTGCCATGGCTTTGATTGAGACATCTGACGTTCTCACTTTTGTCAGTATTGCGGAAATCCTGACCAGCTTCTTCTCAAAATGGAAATTACATTGTTAAATATTACACTCTGGTGTTGATCAACCACCACTTCTGGCAATAGAACGTCAAGATTTGTGATCATCCCCCATAATTTGGCCATAAAGTTACAAATTTGACTTGATACGATATGGAGAGATTTAATGTTGCCAAAGTACAGGCCCATACCCAGAAGGTGGTGGGGGCATCACCGGCGTATCCAGACCTGGCTTTTTGAGGTGTACCCCTGAGGGCAAAAGGACCTCTAATAGCCCAAAATAGGCTGATTTTGCATGTTTTGGCATGAACCCCCCAGGGGGCATACGCCCCGAAAGCACCCCCCCAAGATACGCCACTGGGCATTACTCCTCTCAAAATCCCCCAGAAAGGTCTGCCTTGTAAGCTCTCACCTGTCCATTAAAGGTTGCGGTTCAGATCGTCTGTTAGGCACCCCCTGATTTACCCGGAAGTAGAGTAGTTATCAGATTTTGATAGATGAAAACCATATTTTCTCACTGTCGTCCTGAATTTGAGCATCAAATCCATTTCATGCCCAAGAACAAACAAAAAAACCACGTTTCAATGGTTAACAATCACATATTAGAACAGTATGAAAGGGCTTTGCCATATGCATTAATTCTACCATCAAAACCGCAATTTTGTTCCCACTGGACTTGATGGGGGTTATGTGCAAGTGCCAGGGCCTCATATCAAGTGTGAGAGAACACAATAGACATAAATTGGAAGACAAGCACCTTTAATACATTTTGATCAAAGAGCTGAGCAACACAATGTTCACCAAATGGCAAATTGAGTTTTGATTTGGTATTTCCCACCAATGGCCCAGCATTGCTAAGACACCCTAAAAGTACTTGGGCTATTGGCAGATGATCAAGTCAAATTTGAGGAGGAGGGGGTTGAATTGCTACAGAGCACAACAAAACTGAACCTACATTTGTTTCTCCTGTCAGTTGTTAGACATTGATTAATAGCGTGTTGACATGATGCCATAAAGCTGTGTCATCTGCCAATCGTTCCAACTGCAATGCGACAAATACTCACATGCATGTAGAATAAATGGGTCGATTGTTTGGCATCAACACGAAATAGAACTGTAATGCCACTGTATCTATAGCAATGAGTAACATATTGGTTCAGTGCTCAGGATTCACAATACGATGGCGCCACAAGTTTTGTCCCCGGAGAGGTGGATGACTTTTAAGTCATATCTACTTACACCAGCAAGATTTGGAGGAAGGTTTAGTGGAAATCTTAACCTTTGGGCCCTGATGACGGCAACTATTAGAGATTTACATTTTTGAACTTTTCCCCCCAAATTAAAAAAATATGCATTTCTTGACCATATTTGGTAACAACATGAAAATTGCAATCAAATGAGTCTGTACAAGCCAAAAGTGACAATCTGTGTCAGCAATTTCACTCAAATTTTTTTTCAAGAGTATTTCACTCTTGGAGCAAAATTCCTCAAGATTGAAAAGATACAAAACCACCTAACTTTTTAATATTGGCGTTACGTTTGTGATCTGGTATGTTCTCTGGCAAAATTGGAAGTATCTGTTTTTTGTTTTTTGCCAGAGGAATTTCCAGTAAAAAAAATACTGCAGAAGGGTCATTTTCTATTAAACAAAAATATTTCTCATAGAAAAATGCCTTATGAGGACAAATCAGCATCATCTCCTAGTTGGTGGCCTATTTATACTTATGGCTAGTACACATTGGTGATTTTTTAAGGAGGTTTAAAAAAAATGTTTATAAAAAATCTCAAGAACCTCTGATGTAGACTCATTTGAATGCATTTCCAATCTGCTTAAAAAATTAGCATGGCTTTTATAATTTGGAAACATTTTTTGACAATTTTGCATAAAATGGTCCTTCCCGTACAGGGTTGAAGAACAGCAGCTATGAAGCCCTTCCCATAATGCTCCCATGTTGCCTTTCATTTCTATATAACAGTATTTACCCGTTTTATATTGGAACCCTAAAACCCCCCATCTGTAAAAATACAGTCAATCTTTCCCCCTGGCCGCTGGCAGTTAATACCAGTGGTTAGTTGGCCCAGTTGTCAGTTGCAGGGCACATCAAAATCAATAAATTGTTCTCATGGAGTAATATCTAAAATGTAGCAGTTTCTGAAGAATGAAAGCCTAACCAAAGGGAATGATCCACAGATGGACCTTTGACCTCAATAACATATGGAAGGAACCCGTATTGCACTTCGACCCAATTTAGGTGTTTATCGGACTCAAAACAGTTTTCAAGACTACCAGAAAAAACAAAAACTAACCAAAAACTGGAACATGACCTTAGTTGACCCTTTTGACCTTGGTCCATGACCTTGACCAATCATCCACATATGAGGAACCCCTATTTTGCAACCTTCACTCCAAGTCTGGTTGTTAAATTCGGACTTAAACTTTCGAAGAGAAACGCAAAAAAAACGAACACCTAACCAAACCTAACCAAACTGGAACTGAACATGACCTCAGATGACAATTTACCTTGGTCCCGACCTTTACATCATCCACTATGAAGGAACCCCTATTTCTGCCCTTCACTTCCAAATCTGGTTTAAATCGGACTTAACTTTTCGCAGGAGAAGACCGCCGGCAAAAATCGAAAGCCTAAACACATTCATTTTTACTTAATAACAGAACATGTTTAGTGTCTTTTCCTCCTCATTTTGAGGCCCCTCTAACACTCTCTTACTTTGGCTTCAGGACCCCCATCTACTTCATGTGGCCCTGCAGGCACCTTCAAATTTTGCCCTCCTTGGACGTTTGGTTTGTTATGTCCCTTGCCATTGGCTTTGATTGAACCATCTGACGTTCTCACTTTGTCAGTATTTCGGAATTCCTGACCAGCTTCCTCACACAATGGAAATTACATTGTTAAATATTACACTCTGGTGTTGATCAACCACCACTTTCTCGCAATAGAACGTCACAGATTGTGGATCATCCGCCATAAGTTCCAATACGATATGGAGAGAATTTAATGTTGTCCACAAGTACAGGCCCATACTAAAACAGGGGCGTACCCAGGTCTAGAGGACCTCAGGGTGCAGTCGGGGGTGCGGGGAACCTCTGCTAAAAAAATAGGCCTTATTTTGTATAATTTTGGCAACCCTGGGTTGCGGGCACTGCCTCCAAACCAACTGGGTACGCTGGTCAGAAGTGTGGGGGAATCAACTCACTCCTCCTCTCAAAAAGCCCCCAGAAAGGTCTGCCTTGTAAGCTCTTACCTGTCCATTAAAGGTGCGTGTTTCAGATGTCTTTAGACCCCCCCTGATTTAACCCGAAGTCGTATCGATTTGTATCAGATAAAGAACCATATTTTTCTCACTGTCCCAGTCCTGAATTTGAGCCTCAAATCCATTTCATCCCAAGATACAAACAAAAAAAACCACCGTTTCAATGGTTAACCATCATATTAGCACAGTATTGAATAAGGCTTGCAATATGCATTACTTCTACCATCAAAACCGCAATTTTGTTCCCACGGTACTTGATGGGGCTTATGTTGCGTGCCAGGCTCTCATATCAAGTAGAGAACACACTAGACATAAATTGGAACAGCACCCATTTAAATATACATTTTGATCAAAAGAGCGAGTCAACACAATGTTCCACCAAATGGCAAATTGGGTTTTGAAATTGGACTTTCCCACCTAGACACCCCCAGAAAGTACTTAAGCTATTGGCAGATGAGCAAGTCAAATTCGAGGAGGGGGGGTTTGAATTGCAACATAGCACAACAAACTGAACCTCCATTTGTTTCTCCATGTCTTTGTTAGACATTGATTATATCGTGTTGACATGAGCCATAAAGCTTGTGTCCATCTGCCATCGTCACAACTCTTCGCTCGCTCTACGTCTCATTTACCTCGATTCGCCTAGCTGGGGGGGGGCCTCTGATCAGTCAACTGCTCCATGCACAATACTCACCTCACTTTATACTCCATCTTGTCTCTTGTTTTTGGCACAACACTAATCGAACTGTAATTGCCACTGTATCCTATAGCATGATTACCATATTGGTTCGTGCCGGATTCACACAATAACGATGGCGCCAATCCAAGTTTTGTCCCCGGAGAGGTGGTTGACTTTTAAGCCATATCTACTTCACCAGCAGGATTTGGGGGAAGGTTTAGTGGAAATCTAACCTTGGGCCCTGATGACGGCACCTAATTAAAGATTTTACTTTTTTGAACTTTTCCCCCCAAAATTAAAAAACAATGCATTTTCTTGACATCATTTGGGGGGTAACACATACAATTGCAATCAAATGAGTCTGTCCAGCCAAAGTGACAATCTGTGTCAAGCAATTTTTCACTCACATTTTTTCTCACCTCACATTTTTTCTCAAGATTATTTCACTCTGGAGCAAAATTCTCAAGATTGAGAAATGTCACTTCTGAAGAGGAATCGAAAACTGGATTTCACAGATAAAGAACTCAAAAGTGACTTCCTCCTTGATCATTTTTTTAGAGGAAATGCACTATTCAGAGTAATATTCACTCTTTGAGTGAGTGAAATTGCCCGGCAAGTCCAATACGTTCCAGGTAACATTTTGCCACAATCACATATACTGCCCCAACAGCACACAAATGCACATCCACACACACAACAACGGGACACGCACACACACAGATTCATGCACGCACACACACACACACGCATGTACACCATGACTCACAACTCACATCAAGTAATCCATATGTGCTGTTCTGCTTGCATCGATGACACAAAATATAGGTTACAGGAATACAGACTGCAACTACAAACCCAACCGTTTGGGCGCCTTTGATAATGGACTCAGTCATGGGTAATCTCCAGAGGGTGTATTGAGTCAATTCCACCAAATGCACCAGTTTGGGAAATTTCACCTCAATATTTCCTGTGTCACAAAATAACCACCCAAAAATCCTATTCTTAACCATAAACCCTGACTTAAACGGATCATTTTAGCACACAGAATGTTAGTACTTAGGGATTTTATGCCTGATTATGAAATGTCTTATGGTTCTAAAACTTCTTAAAAACTTTTATTCCAATAATACTGGACATGGTGTTTCGTAAAAAACAGTACAGTATAGCACATTGCTATTCCTCATGGATTGATTCAAAACACCCTCTGGGTATTCTCAGTGTCCATACAACATTGCCCTCGTCCATTTTCATACATCAAAATTCTGGAGTATTTTGTTATCAGAATATTGATTCAAACTGGAATTCCACTCTCCACTGGTTCATTTCCGATTGAGCCAACAAACCTGAGATATCCTGTCCTTTGGGAGGGTATGTTAAGCGTGTACATGGAAATCACGAGAGAGATGGGCACTCCGCCTGCGGTCGCACCATTTACATGCTGTCAAGGTAAATTAGCCAACTTTCAGTGACCATGTTGTCGATTTGCCTGGTAGAGATCCTCCTAGGTCTATACACATTGCACGTGGTTTACCTTCAAAATGGCTAATAGTTGCTGTCATAATTTCTTAAACAAATGATCGGCATGCGCTCGTCGTTTGAAAATTGCGTTTGGATTTCCGTTGTCGAGCATTCTTCACACACTTCCGGGTTTACGTGCATTAGCCAAGCCAGAATTTTGTCTTTCCCTTACTTTTTTATTCATTCATCGGATATTTGTCCAGCGCATCAGTTAAGAACGCGGTTAGAAATCGGGATGCTTAGTTGGCTTCGAGCAGTATGCCATAAAAGACACAGTGGCATGGCGCAAAATGGTACGTGCATTTGTTTCAACTGCTATATGCATCAACCCGGGTTGTGGATCTAAATCATAAGCCGCGCCGTTGCCAACAATTAACCCGGCCAATTTCCCCAGATTCTCTACTCCATGCGCACTGATACAAAACCCGAACTTTTTATATTGGCGTACGTGTTGTGATCTGGTATGGTTCTCTGGAAATTGGAAGTATATTTGCCAGAGAGAAGTCCCCCGTAAAAAGAAATACTGCAGAAGGTCATTTTCTATTAACAGAAAATATTGCTCAATAGAAAAATGCCTTATGAGGACAAATACAGCATCAGCTTCCCAGTTGTGGGCCCCTATTTAATACTTATGGCTAGCAGGGTTTAGTACACATTGGTGATTTTTAAGAGGTTTTCAAAAATTGTTTAGAAAAAAATCTCAAGAACCTCTGATGTAACTCATTTGAATGGCATTTTTCCAAGCTGCTTGGAAATATGAAGCATGGCTTCTTCTTATAATTTGAACATTTTTTGACAATTTTGCATAAAATGGTCTTCCCGTACAGGTGAAAGAACGCAGCTATAGCCCTTCCCATAAATGCACCATTTTCATGGCGGCTCCAGACCTCTTTTTCTGGGGGCCCAACGGGGGGAAAAGTTGAAATTCGGGGGGGGGAGCAAAAAGTGAAATCCTGGGGGGGGGGGCAAGCTATCAAATATTTGTAGATTTTTAAACCAATTGTGGCCCAAAATCCTGGTTGTTTCCCAAATTGGTATTTTTTTTTTGGCCCCAAATCGCTGAATTTTGCCCAAAATCCACTATTTTTTTCTTTCAGCCCGGGGGGGGGGGGGGGGGGGGGGAACTAGGGGGGCTATCTTTGAAGGAATCGAAGTTTAAGGATTATAACTTTTTTGGAAATAAGCACCTTTGTACATGATTATGCATTAAAATTTCTTGGCTTGATTACCCAGCACAGGTACATTATTTGTTTTGCAATGCAGTTCCTATGGAGGTTCCATACATTGGCAGCTCCCGGTTCAATGGCCCTGTGCTAATTGGAAGGGTTCCAAGCTGCTGTTGGGGTTTTTAAAGGGACATTCAGAACTTTGTGGAGGGGTGCCCTCTATTTTGGACAAATCCATATTTTTTATGTATACAGATCTACCTCAAAAAGTAACAAATACCCAAAGAAAGTAAGGCAATGATCTATTTGTTAAGAGTGATGTATGTCTGGATCTAGACAATTAAATTCAACACCAGTGGCCATGGGGACCTGAAATATATATATATTAAAAATACTCCAATGTGGAACCTCTGTGGAACTAGGAGCAAACACATAAGAGGTTATGATCACAAACAAGATATGTGAATGTCCCTTTACAATAGCCTTTCACCTGCAATATATAATATGGGACTCCCATATACACAGTGGCAGGTTTTGTAGTACTTGGGTTCTGGAGGTATGGACTAATCCCCAAGATTGCACTGGCAAATTTAACAGGAAAGAACCCCAACAAACAAATTGTCAGTATTGTGAAAAATCCAAACTATTATGAGGATATAACAGTGTTTAAGCACTCTCTTTATCTACCTAAAGTAAATCCCAACAAAAAATTGGCTTTGATCATGCAAATAAGTTCCATATGCAACCAAATAATAACCACAATTAGTGAGTAAGGATATTGATTTAAGCTGTGCTCCGTGCCCAGACATGCATAGACATTCCCAAACATTTGACTTAAGTCACAGAGAACTTGGTCTAGATTTATTATCCTATTTTTGGCTGAAAGGAGAGGCACCAATTTACCATTTTTAAACCAAATCGGACTAATTGGTCATAAATTAGGGGTTTAAATCCTTGTAAGACATGCTGTTTACTAGTTTTACCCAACAAAACCAACACACCCCTACAAAATTAACACATATACATGCAGCACAGGTAGTTATATGGAATTATATGCACCCCTTGAGGGCCCTCATTTCGAGAACTAAACCACCTGTTTTCAGATTGGCTCTTTAAAGGGATTGAAGGATACATCGTGCAACATACACCTCTATCAGACCTTTTCTACTTACTAATGCATGGATAAGGCCCTATGCTCGGGTAAGCTTTATGTTAAGAAGCACTTCCCTGCGATTGGGGTATGAGCCTACTAATGCCTTTTAACTGGTATTCTGAAATGGAGTCTAACTTTAGACGGGTTTTTTAAACCAGAGTTAATCCTACATGAGTGGACCAGTTTCCTTTCAAAAATACTGTGAAAGTTAAATGGTAACGGGTGAGAAAAATTCCTCATAGATTGGCCGTTCGGCCGATGGCAGGGAGGAATTTTTCTCACCAGTTACAACAAGGGCGGTAAGCTTGGAGAGCTCAGGGGTGTCTTAATCTTCCATTATTCATCCGTGAGGTGGGGAATAGTTTGCTTCTATGGTCATTTGGGGTAGAATTTGATGCTTAGGTGATTGGAACCAATGTGAAATTTTGGGGAAGAATGGGATAAAATGTGGAAAGGGGGAGAATGATTCAGATTTTCTGGAAAATAGACACCCTGGGAGAGATAATGGTGGCCATCCAGCACATTATGCTGCCTTGCATGGAGTGGGCGTGGTTGCCCAAATGCTATGACCACCGCCGAAAACGGTGGATTGAGGTCAGGAAGGGTATCCGGTTAAATATCCTTGCTCCAATAAAATCCTCACACAAGCAGTATTGATGAGTGTGAGTTGTATCCATCCACCCCCGTTAGCAGGGAGAAAAACAGATTTAAAAAAAAAAAAAAAAAAAAAAAAAAAACATTTTTAGAGTATGTTGAAGGTAAAAGTCCACTCTGTAGGATAACCCCCGGCTTAAACCCCGGGTCTAAAGTTAGACTCTCAGAATACCAGCCTTGGAGTTCCCCAGGTCCTAGTTTTGGCCCCCCTCCTCATCGTGTACTAACTGATGGCAGCCATCCACGTGTAATTTCTTTGGCAACAAAATTTATATTATGGTGACGGTGGCCTGTAACGCAGGATAAGGCCCCTAATGATGCCACGGTTTAGCTTTATGTTAAAGCACGTCCTTGTGATGGTCTGAGCCTAACTCTAAAGCTTGGAGTTCCCCAGGTCCTAGTTTTGGCCCCATTCCCTCATAGTGTTACTAACCTGATGGCAGCCATCCATGTGTAATTTCTTGGCAACAAATTTCTTAATGTGGTTGACGGTGGCCTGACGCCGAGAGCGGCATGGGAATTTCTTCCGAAGCGGACGAGTGGTTTTAATTCGCACTCAAGACAATTTGACATGCGAGCGTTGCGGTGATAGTCATTGTACACCTCCTCTTTTGGAGCATCGATGTGTGCCGTAAAGATCATTATCTGTGAAAATCAGGGTGATAGTTTTGAGCATTAAATGGCTTTGTTATATAATAATCCCTTTTCATAAAAGGCAGGTGGGAACATTATGATCATTTTTTTCTTGCTGTCATTCTCAACATTGAAGTCTTCCCCTTATTTTTTGTTCTGTGGTTATTCATTACATTCTATCCTTAGTTTCATGTGGAACAGTACTGTACATTCATTATAAGGCATTTTCCACTTTCCATTAATGGACCACATTTACAACGAACGTTTTTTAAACATTTATTAGTCTCATTTACATATTGTGATCACGCACAGACCAAGATTCAAAACCATATGGGGAGTAAACCAGCTGACCACACCCCCCCCCCCCCGCCCCGATTATTTTGTACATTAAGGGAACAAGATGAACTTGTTGGTATTCAGTGGTAGCTACAATGATCCTTTCTTCAAATAAAGTACCAACAAGTTTTAACAATATCGAGTCATAGTGGCGACCAAACTGGGAGCTTATTTATAACATACTTGTAAGCAAATCTCTAAAATCAAGGGATTTCGACCATTTTCGTTTTATGCAAGCAAAAGTGGTATTTATTTGGCACTGATGGGTGCCAAGGATGAAGACATAGTATTACACTAAAGTGAACAAGAACAAAAATACACCTATGAACTTTGCTTCCAATGCATCATATGAAGAAAAGTTACCATGTTTGGAATTTTACAAGTATAGGAAGGTGGCACCCCCCCCCACCTTTCGACATTGACGGGACACCCTGACTCCCTTAAGGTGGGACCTCCAATTTTTTTCGCTAAAATGACAGCAAAGGATGAACTTCATAAAACTTTGATTCGGTTTCTTTGCGTTTTTGTGCGACAGGGAATCGCCGTGGAGGGGGGGTGTAAATCCCCCCTTGTTCGGACGATGGTTAAAGTATGCGTGTGTATCATTGGGTTCAAATGCTGAAACATGGTTCAAGTGCTTGAAAAACTACCTCCATGAGGGCAAGGTGTCACATGAAATTACTGATAACTGGGAAATGTAGAGGAATAGCAACGGAACCGCAAAATATAAGATAGGGCTTGCCATGCCGAATTGACGGCAAAAGGAAAAAAATTTTCCTAATGTTTGCTTTCTGCCTCAGAAAATATCCCCTTTTTTAATGAATATAAGACGCATGCATCATGTATTTGCATTGGTTTGGATGCCTAAATTCCAAACACAAAAAAAGTTCCTAAAAATTACTCAAAAGGGCCAAAAAAAATAGATTTTTTTTGCATGTAATACATAGGGAATGAAAAAAATGTTTGTTTTTTGGGTTGCAAAAGGTTTAAAATTTTTGGTAAAAGTCTCCTAGCCAAATTTGGCTCCTCTAAAATGGTCCACATTTTTGGGGAAAAAGTCACCTTTTTGAAAAAAATCCCCCCCCAAATCTTGGAATATGGCCTGGGTCACATGACCTCATTGAGGTGCAATTTACATACCATACTGCATTAGGGCGTTGTTAATCAAACAACGATAAGGATTCCTATTGCCCAGCTATTAACCACTGCACGATTTAATGGAGCATGACACACTATGTTGCTGCTTAAAATGCACCCAGACAGGTCGTAAATCAATTATGCAACTAGTCCTGCGTTAATAAAGGAGTAATCTTTTTCAAAGTGATGTATGGTCAATTTTGGTTCATTTCAACCCAGTTTTAGTTGTAAGCAGGGTTTGTTATTGGATGTAGTATGCTCGTTAACCTGGTCGAGTTTTTCCCAACTATGTAATAATATTATTGATATACAGCTGACTCCCGCTTAAGACACTATCAGTGATTCACTCGAAAGGGTATAATATTTGAAAGTTGCTGGAATAGCTTCAGACACTACAGTGATTTTAAAAATATTTGAATGTGCAGGAATAGCTTCACAGTAAGGATAAAGTCTGTATAATTCTCATAAGTTACCTTTTCCAGCTGATAATGTACAGAAAATGAAGAAAACTTCAGTGTTCAAATTCGATTCCCAATTCAATTACGTGTTGTAGTAAGTGGCCGAACGGACAATAATGACTAAAATTCCCGATTCTGTCCTTATTCGGTTTTCTTCTGGTCTTATCTTTGGCAGGGTATGTTAGGATACCTGTACTTGTTACATCTGTAAAAATCTGATTTTTTGATGATTTTTTATTCCTTTGCCGATTTAGCAAATCACTGATCGTGTGCTTTAAAAGTGAAGGACAATTTTTCTTCATTCCTTAAGTCATTTTTTTTCCAAATTCAAAATTGGAGAGACAGGAACAAACAGCAATATTCAAAGATATAACCTGCATTCATTACGTGTTGTTAAAAGTGTCCGTTCAGACATTATGACTAAAATAACGATTTTGGTCTGTATTGTTATTAGGCTGTGTTTGGTTGTACATCACTTGCAGGGTATTAGAATACCACTACCCCGGGGGCCCACTTACATCTTTCCTTTCCCTGTTGTCATCCTCAAGCAGGATCTTTCCGATCTGACCCTAAACGCGTATATATTTCTTCATTCAGACTACCCTTATCACTGATCAACCCTAAAAGCATACCCTTAAAGCGGCACTAGCACATTTTCACAAAACTGACATTTCTTCTTCCATTTGCTTTGCCCCTGCACTGAATCTGGTCTCTGGGATTCCTTTAAAGCGCGTAGCGCGGAAAATTTGGCTCAATAATCATGAGTTACAGAGGATGTTTGGTCTTCCTAGGTAAGTGTTATTGTCGCATTTAATTTTTTTTCGGTAAGGAGGGGCCGGATCCCCGCCATTGGCTACCCTAACGCTGACTGAATGAGTGCCGAAAATGATACCCTTTTAGTTGGTCATTTTGCTTGGGTTTTGTGACCCTTTTCGCGGTCCGTACGGT
>JAMKCH010036100.1:0-14450 GCA_023653785.1 Ophioderma brevispina
TCACCGATGCTCTCAATTGGTATAATGTATCTGCTAGACTCAATGCCATCGTTCTTAAAATTGATCCTCATGCGCGAACGGCATATATTAAGTTATTACTCAGGAAAGCTTATTTTAATAGCGATTTTATATGTAACGGTGTAATGTTCATTATGCTACTCACGATTGGTTCCAAGAGCCAAAATGCAATCGTCTTTCAGGCCACAACTTCACGAAAGTCAATAGTATTGACTTCGGCGCTGTGAGGTGGTGACGTCCCCGATTGTGTAATCGTCCCTGCAAGTAAACAAAATCTTCATTTACTTGTATATCGCTCGCTTCTGCGCTTTGTCGAAGACTTTACCATTGTTTTCTCTAAAATTTGACAACTAAATCAGAATTCTGCTCATACAGATTACAGATGACTATCTGTTGAAGTATCTGTAGATTTGATGGCTCTATCCCCACAGGAAGGCGGTTAGTCGGCATTTTAAACATACTGGATTCCTTGCTTCACAGTATTGCTGCAATTTGTTATGGGTCAAAATTAACCCGCATGTCGCCTCGATGGAGCCCAGACATTACCAGAAACCCAATAGCAAAGCAACCAGTGATTTATTAAAAAAAAAAGGTCAATAACCATAAGTGTGTGAACTGTTTCCCGGTTTGAGAAAAGTAGATTAAGATATCTTCCGTTACCTTTCCCCCTGATAGCGCCTATACCTCATGATTCCTCGGTTTAGCAAAAGAGGGTGCAAACGTAAAATAATGGAAGAGCCGTGTCTTTATACGCACCCGGTGTTTTTTGACCACACCCATGCTCCAGGGCGGTCTCCCTCACTCACTTCAACATTTCAAAGGGCAGGTATCTATTTTCATGCTCCAGGAGCATGAGTGGTGGTCCAAATCTCACACTTTCGGTAAACACACAGCGGCCTTTGAGCTCTGCTCGCTACTTACGATTCATCGACGCGATGAGAATTCAAGCGTTTTTTTCACATTTCTTGCACACTTATGAAGCCGGGAATTATAATTACAAAATCGTACAGAGATTAAGGAACCTATTCAACCAACCATTTATCTCTATATTGGCGAAATTCAACACAGGAGAAGAGGAGCGTTTGTTTCCTTTACAATTGTAAAATCATTGCGCAACAAATTTTGGCAAATCGCCTTACGGTCACACGAATGTGCCAAGGGTCAGAGAAGGAAAGCCTAATGCGGTAATTTTGGGCGTAAAATCGCAACGAATATAGGGTTGTTTTTGGCATCCTAAAGTCATATTTCCATTGGTAATAACTTAAAATATGGCCGTCCGAGCAATGAGATCACCTTTAAGACTTGCTATACCTCGTAAAAGGCGTAGATTTTGGTGACCGGTCATTAATGTGATCGGCCCTCGACTCTTGCATAGGCTTGCCAGTACATATCATAGGCAAAAACGTCAAACCGTCCACAGTGTCTTTATTAACGGCTGCGCTGCTAGCGCTGAACGCACCTTTTTTCCTGACATTTAATATCTCATAAATTTAATGTTTTACCTGATTTTTTTGATGATTTCTTACTTTTGTTAACAAGCAAAATCCTATACAACATAATTTCTTTTGAATCAGTTTGGTTTTTTATATCATTATTTTGATATAGGCAGCCTTGATGGTGTGGTTCTACTAATAGAGATTATAAATAAAGAGGTTCAACTGTTATTGGACAGATGAATGCTGATGTGGATGACGACGACGACGAAGACGCACGATTATGATGATGATGATATGATGATGATGGATGGTGATGATAGGATAATGATGATGATGATATGATTATGATTAGATGAAATGAATGCACAATTAAATAGTAGGATATTTGGAAATTAAATACCGCTACATGAATCCAGTTAAAGATCGTCCATGCACATAACATCCGACAAATTGCAGCAGACAAGGACTGTCATATAACCTACACTCCTCGTAACTACCATCTACTACTATTCTCTATAATCTTTCTCTCTTTATCCCTTAAATCCTCATGCTTTTTTTACTTTATTCTATCTGCTGTCTGTCTTTTCCTCTCACGTCTCTTTCTATATCTATGATTTAGTTAGTATACAATGCATAAAAATAAGATCTGATTTGTTTGCAAGTCTTACATTTCGGTTGCTCTTTCCTGATGTTTTGATGTACGACTTTTTTAACTAACATAATTGCAAAGACTTCTAAAAATGATCCTCTAAAATAAACCTTAAAGTGCTTGAAAATAAGACTTAAGACATATCTCTATGGCCTACTTTAGAAATCAGATGAATTGGCGGGGTCCGGGCCATGTAAGCGTACCTCATTGATTTCCAGTCTTAATCAAACCTTGACTTTTATAGTAAACGCAAAGTACAACATGATTAATCTGTGTGACCTGCATACAAGTAACGTTATTTATCACACTCATCCAAACTCAAATTCTTTTAAAATCTGCACCTTCGTTGGATGTGAGAAGCGTCAATTAAAGATGATATTCGCAGTATTGTTTCATCACAGTGTTTCACACCCATCATATGGAATTAACCAAGCTTGTACCTTCAGTGAAAATAAGATTTTTCAAATGGTCAATGTTTTTAGTGGTGATATCAAAATCAATCGCAGGATGAATAATCTTAAATGTGTTAAATCTGTCGCGTTTGTATGAATTGCTATTTTGAATTCGTTATAGATAATCGAATGTGAATATATTGGATTTTTTGTTTTTGCAATTATTTGATTCGTTTCAGTCTAAGAAGAATGCAAACTCTCTTTGTTTGATAGTAATTTTGCAGATGGCAATTGGATAAATCTTTGGCAACTAGAATTTTTCATTCAATGGGCTTTGCTGAGATTATCAGGTGTCTTTTCTTCCTGCAATACGTAACACTGGTTTTCCTACAACTACCAAACTACAGACCCAGCCTGCTACGGGCGTCGATAACACGTTTTTTATTTATTTATTTATTTAGTTATTTAGTCCCAATTAGGACTCCACAAGGTTCGATCCCGGCGGTCACCAAAAACTGAAATAATGGTACCTACTACTGCCTTTTGTAGTAGCTCGGTATTTAATAATGGAGTAAGCGAAGTTGAACACGAGAGTTTACCTGTATCTAACGTCTATATGTTTTCCACTGCAATATCAGTCAGACGGTCGTCTAGCCTAGGATTATGGAACGAGATACCCACTGCTCTATACGGGCCATGCGGACACGGGAAGGACTTTATTCCTAACCTCATCTCTTTCCCCCCTTTCACTTGAAAATATTTTGTCAAGAAAGGTCTTATTTGGACAAATTCAAATTAGTCGATCATTCAAGAAATCAACCTTGGTTTTTAAATGTTTAATTAGCATTTTCTAAGCTTTACAAAGAACTTTTATTATCACATATATTTGCATGAACTTTTAATTATTTCACTCTTAAAATGCATCACAAATAAATAATGACACAAATTTTATAATTCACTTCTTGTTCATTACCAATTGCTTACAACAAAATTACAAATAATTGCATTCATAATTTGTCATTTTGATGGGGACATACTATTTATAAAATATAAATTCATAATTCGTCGTTTAAATTTGTCCATACACTAAAAATTATTTGAATGCTAGGAATGACATGTAAACGACATTTGGTCATTCATCATCAATGCAAATTTAAAAGTGAACATTTATAATTTATGTAAACACCTGTGATGATAAAAAATAAATTAAATGCTACAAAATGTTCATTAAAACATATAACAACATATTCTGGTTGATGCCTTAATGTTACAAAAATCATTGTATGAATAATTTAATAATTTTATCAAATAAGACCCTTTCTTGGTATATAACTATTTTCAGTGTTTAAGTTATTATACTACTCTTCGGAAAATCACAATAAAACTTGGACCCCAACTCTTCTGAAAATTATATACGGTATAGCTACTTTACCATTTTTTGCCCAATAGCCCCTTATCCCCCACTTTTTAAAAGAAAATTTCCATATTTTTTTTAAAAAAGGTTTTGTTAATAATTAACTATAAAATTGACGTAATAAAATAATTTGGTCTTATTTAAAGGCAAACCTGAAAAGGATCTGTAATTGCTGCGATCTGATGACGATGTAGATATGGATTAGAAGAAATGACCCAATTATGAAATATTAAAAAAAGAAAAATTTTGATTTAATATTAATTTCACATATCTTGACGACTAATACGTCCATTTGATTAATAGTCTTTGAAAGGGAGACACAGATGTATAGATTCTTTAATGTCAACTGTCAAGTATAGTATTGTATCCCTACAGCAATGTTGGTTGAAGCTATCTAATAATTAAAACAAGCAACCGCACCGCTCAATCACCACAAAACTGTACACTAATTTTGATAAAGTGAATTTACTTTCCAGCCATAGATCATGCGTCAGCCCAATTTCTGTATACTCAGACGATAAACTGTCCGATTCCAAGAATACTTGTGACGCAATGTCATTTTGTTTTAATATAATACTGAATCTAATGGCCCAGTTTATTTGCTACTTACTTTTTGTTCCTCTTTTAATTGGGATATGCATTGGCCTATTTTTACATTTGGGTGAAGGGGTTTCTGGGCAGTGCACAGAGCAATTCTATGCATGCTGACATCACTGAATACGAATCATGGTTTTTGGGCGCAGAACCTGTAATATATAGAATCCATATAAAATGAGAATTATCTGGGAAGATGTATTACAATTTATAAATCTCATGTAGATTTGATGCGATTAAGAAAACCCCGTCAAGTCGCAATATTCGGTTTCTTCTTCGTTTCCTTGAGGGCGCCTCAAACAGCAAATTGGTAAAACATGCTGTGTGCACCTCACAATCCGGTATGAATTGAACCATCATTGTAATGTGGCACATTCCATTGGCGTAGCCACAGGTGACCCAAAGGAAAACAATCCAAACCGAGAACCGTCATTCGTTAACCACCGCCAAATTTTATCTTCTTTCAAATGAGGATACCGTCAGTTTTTGACTGAATATCTAACATAGAAATCCCCACATTTTAAGTTTTACGTACTGTCACTTTGAGTTTCTCCGTAAGAAAAAATATGAACGGTTTAAATTAGTGAGTATCTATTGAACCGTTAAATCTCAGAGAATTAAGCATTATTTGCAAAACCTCATTTTGTCATGGTTTTCAGAGCTCATGAGTCTTTCAGATATGGTAATGGCAATCCATACCTTTGGAAAATTTGACCATGGCCATGAAAAGAGGCAATTTATGAAGATTGGCATTGCAAAAGGTTGCGACCATAACGCTTTCCAAATGAGTTGACATTACAAGGTGGACCAGAAGTACGTCATTGGTATACAACTATATGTAATTACCAATAATTTCCGAGTAACAAACGCGGAATGCTCTAAACACTACTGTTGTGAAAAATGTTCCCTTCCTTATACCACTATCAAGGAGGGAAAAACACTACCTCTAGGAGAAAACAAACAACTACGAAATTACACATGGGACAAATTCATAAGAAATTAAAAAACGTCACGAATCTTTAAGGGCTACCTTTACTAGTTCCGTGAGCTTGCTCTTAATAGCAATGCATATTAACACTGTCGAAGATTTGTGTGGCGGTGTGTGTTGTGTCTTTCTTGTTATTTTTCTTGGTTCTAAAACCGTACTCATTTCAAGATTGTCATGATTTACCCAAACACCAGGACAATAGAAGTAATAATTACTATATCTTAGGCGTAAACAATTACCACTACTGAACTTTTATATTGGTAGCAAATTGTAACCTTCTTTGGCAATAAACTTCTAGGTACACATTGTACCCGATGGCTGGTTATCACTACATAAATCATCAAATCCACCATGATCCTAGCTGCACCCAGGATTTGAAAAGCTCTGATAATTGAGATATTTGACAAACACGGATACAATACTAGAGTTTGATGAGTTTGAATGATTTTTAGCTGATTAATTATGTAATAACACAATTTCTTATCATTTTGAAAAAAATCCTATCAACCATGACGTTTTAGTTTAAATGCGTTTGCGAATGCGCGTGTGTTACTATTCAAAAAATTGCCAATGCTGTTTGTGAACAGGATAACTGTAGATATATGCATCAACGGAGCTCAGGTGCCCATCCTTCAGCCAGACAGAAACCAGGTCACGCGCAGGTATAAAAGCGGTATGGCGTGAACGCACCACACGATGCAAAATGAACTACAGATTGGACCATGTCCAGAATAAACCAAGCTAGTGTACTAGTTATAGCAGATCACAATAAGTATGTGCTTCTACCCTTTCGGACCCTTTTAAAAATGCGAGATTAATTTTCAGCAATGTTGTTGCTGATGCTGGAAGGAGCAACCACTATCAAAAGTCCACAAGAATCCCCCGGTGCATTTAAGATATGAGAGGGTAAAATTGTACAGGGGGTCAAATTCTAAAATGTTCCAATGCGTTCAAATGCATTCCCAACGTTTGTGTCGTGTTATAAGGTTAAAAAGGTATAGTTGCCCTTACAGGGGTGATTATGAATATTAACTATATGGAAATAACTGCTCAAGGTTCAAATGGATGTAAACGTTAGAATGCTCGATTCTTTCCAGAGTCTATTCAAATGGTTCGAGGCATGTGATTAACGTCTCAACGATCACAATCGGCGGAATATTGTTAATTGCAGCGGAGGGATTTTAAACACCAAATGAATGGAAAAAAATGGTGGGGCTTAATTTCAAAATTATTTAATACTAATAATATTGTTACTTATTGTTTTTCCAAGGTTCTTTTATCGTCTGTGCAGTATTTTACTCTACTCATATTGAGAATAGAACTTAGCGACTTGGCCAAATAAATGTTTATCTTGCAGTGTGTCTGACAAATCACGTTTTTTACAAAACGAATGTCTGTGGCCCAAAGGCCAATTACAATTATGCACAGTAAAGAACAAAACAAGATTATATTATCAGTAAGATCAAGCACATATAAATCAAGTATTAAAATTAGATATTGGCACATATTTAAAAAGAAAATAAAATACCAGTTCATAGTCTAAGAATATAATTAAAAACATTCAAAAATAAAACAACAGAGGATTACACACACAAGAATTATATGCTCCTCATAAAACACAAAGAAATTACAAGAGTGATAAAATATTATGGCGTGCATGCATCCTAACCCCTAACCTGATGTAGTAGGGTATGGGGATATTTTGGTACCGTGAAGTCTGAAACCGCAGCGGCGATAGTTTGCCTTCGCATGGCGTGGTTGCGGCATGAGCTTCGTCCTGGATGGAGAAGAAGATGTTCTCAGCGCCTTAGAATGGGGAAAGGCCCTTCGGCAAACCTGCGACAGTGATCTACCCCGCTCTATCCACAAGACACCACAAGGCCACAAACCTGAAGAGAATAAATATCGCTGACCTAAAATAATTATGCATGCACGCCTCTGGAGTTGTTCTATAGCGGTTGACTGATACTCGTGATGAGGAATGCCATACACCATCACTGTATTCCATGAGGGACACAATCACTACACCGGGAATTCCAAAAATCATATAGTTGCGAGGAACATCAAATGCACGAAAAATAGTTGTAAAACAATCCAGAATATTCATGAGAGCACCATAAAACACGTCTCCGGGGCCACCTATTTAGAGCGCCACCATCAAAGTAAAAAACAAATAAATGAAACGGTATGCATGGATGTTGAAGACATTATGATATATGGAACATTTGATGACACAATCAAACAACACAAATAAACCACTGAAAACAAAACTGTGTACATCAACACAATGTCAGAACTTGTCATTGTGAACAGGACCATTTCCCTTATTTGTTAAAGACATGTTTGTCGGTTAAATGTGTTGTAATATTAAAAGATTTAGTTTACAAGGTTTACGGGGTGGATTGAAACCAAAATTAAGTAGTAGGATTAAAGCAAACGACAGGAGAAAACAAAAACAGGCACGCATACTTAGCATGCCTTGATTGTGTATTCAGCAGTCCAACTTGGAATGGCTTAAATTGTGCCTTACTTTAGTAATCACCTTGGTTCTAAAAATCAGAAACATCTCGCAACATTTCAAACATTTAAACAAGGATTAATAGCAGAGATTTTTGTAGTTAAAAGACATTTTATTCAACTTTTCAAGGTGAACCTGCTACAACGATCTACCGCAAACTTGGAATGGGTGGTAATTTGACCCGGGTTACATAATAGCCTTGATTTTCAAAACTAGTGCACCGTATCGGGCAAAATTGGACTGGATGTACGAAACAAGTTAGTCATTCAGAATATGTTATAAAATTGAAACACAATTCTCCAGTAATTTTGAAAATTTTAGCACCAACTGCGAGGATTGGCATTTATTGTGGGACACTCTGTATATTACGTTGAACATTGCGACAACAAACCTTGAAGCATGCACTCCGATCGACAAAAAATAAATAAATTTTGTCTGTTTTAAGCAGAAGACACAAAATAAACAAGTTCAACAATCCAAGTTGCGCCATACAAGTAGTCTTGTTAACAGTTACGGTCCCCTCTGGATATAGACAAGAAAATTAAATCTAAAAATCACCTCAGACTCTGCTCTGATCTGTCCCAACCTATCAAAAGATAGGGCGATACAATGCACGGGATCATACTGCCAAGATTTACAAATCTGTTTGAAAAACAACGCCGCCTAATAACAAGTCTGCGCAACGTAGTTCTAGGCAGTCACTAATGTGTGCTAAAGCAGTTACAAGATTCGTTGAAAATAATTTATCAAGCAACTTTCGCCCCATACTCGTCTCGTTTGTCCCTAGCCTTTCTCAATTTGGTAGGAATCTCACTAACCGTTTATAGAGTGATATTATACTCGTATACTTAATCTCTCGAAATTTTAATATTGCTAACCACGACTAAGATATAATCAGCTAAAAAGATGATAAGTAATATAATCACATCGGGCATGAAAAGGGGTACCTAGCTGCACTCTAAGGTACTTGACGTCCCGGTGGTCTATACTGCAATTCTCGGTACAACAATCAGCTTGAATTTCAAGTGTAAGCATTGCCCGCGCGAAAATCTGCTATCAGATCTGAAAAAAACGACTAATTTTTATGAACAAAGGAAGATTGTCTAACGAATAAAAACATAACCATAAGTTGACGGATAGATTTTAAATCCGCATGATCAATTTATCGTGCGTAAGATCAATATATATAGCCTGTGGCCCGTTGGTCTTGGATAAAGCGTAGAATCTTTGGCGCCTTCCAAAATAACAAACAATTAAGGACTCAAACAGCCATACAGTAGAACAACGTTAAGGCCCGGATTGACCATAAAAGCAAGCGCGGAAACTCGCACCGATGAAAAAGCATTAGACAATGATACGGCTTTGGATTAGAAGAAATGACCCAAGGTAGTTTGATTGAGCTGTCACTTTGTTTCTAATATTAATGGCTACATATCTTGACGACTAATACGTCCATAGATTGAATAGGTCTTCAAAAGGAGACATATGTACTGAAATGTTAATTTCAAAGCTGTTAAAATATAATGGTATCTCTACAGTATATGGTTGAAGCTACTATAGATACTTAGAACAAGTACATCGACACTCGCAACAATCACCACACAAACGGTACACTAATTTGAAGGAAAGTGAATTTCTTTCCACCCATAGATCCGTGCGTCAGCTCAAGTTCATACGCCGGACGATAAACTGTCCGATCCAAGAACTACTTGTGACGCAATGTATTTGTTTTAATAACTGACATGCAAATAGTACCAGTTATGCATACTTACTTTGTGTTCCTCTTTAAATGGCCCCCCATATTGTATTGGCATTATTTTTAACATTTTGGTGGATGGAATGGGTTCTGGCAGTGCACCCAGATGCAATTCTATGCATGCTGACCTAAGGGATACGATACTGGTTTGGGCGAAGACCTGTATGTAACTATAGAGATCAATCTAAGATGCGAATTTCTGGGAAGATTGCGTATTACCTTTAATATCTCAGATATGTGATGCATTAAGGAAAACCCGTCCATATGTCGCAATAGTCGGTTTCGCTACCGGTTGCCCGCTGCCAATTTTCTTCGTTCCTTTGAGGTGCCTCAAACCGCAAGTTGGTAACACAAATTATTGTGCACATCAAATCTGTATGAATTGAACCATCATTGTAATGTGCACATTCCATTGCCGTAGCCACAGGTGACTCAAGAAGAAAAAAAATTCCAAGGCGAAAGACCGTTCAGTTTTGCTCGAATGGCTAACATAGAAATCCCCACATCTTTGTTTAATTTCACGTTCAGGGTCACTTGAGCTTTCTTGCGGTAAGAAAAAAAAAACATTGAAAGGTTAAATGTGGATCTATGAACCGTTACCAGAGATTAAGCATTATTTAAACCTATTTGCATGGCTTTCTTGTGCACGATGCTCTGTCAGATATGGTAGTGGCAATCCCTACTTGGAGAAAATTGACCATGAAAAAAAGGTCAAATTATCAAGAGCATGCAAAAGGTGCGACCATAAGGCTTTCCAAATGAATTGAATACAATGTTGACCAGAAATACCGTAATTTCTTGGTGGTGAGACATAATACACCTGTAGATATGGCATCAACGGAGACCAATGCACCATCCTTCAGGCCAGACAGAAACCAGGTCACGCGCAGGTATGATGAAAAACGATATGCGTGAACGGCAACCACACGGCGAATATTGGGACTATGCGAAACGAAACTACCAGATTGACCATGTCCAAGAATAACCGCGAGCTACCAATAAGTGCATTGAGCTGTATAGGTTGCTGGCACGAACACTTTTGACAGAAAAAATTTTTAAGCGGCACTTAAACATGCAAATGTCAAATTTAGAAATAAACCCACCCAACACACATCAAGTTAAAGGTCCAGACACGGGTTGTTTGGAAGTCAGTCTCTAAAAATGTCTTACCAATGGAAGTCGTAGAAACGGCGTGTCGCGTGTCAGTCCTGCCAAGCTTGGCAGGTATGATGCGTTAGAGGGTTCGAGTGAATCCTCCCACTACAGAGCTGATTAATGTAATGTCGATTAATTTACCGACCATAATACCTTGGTAATCTTCGATTAGCTCTGTTGCTTATACAGGGGTTTTTTGCTGTCGGCTAACATGATTATCATCGATTCTAGCCTTTGGGTTAAACACTCATATCGACCAAATAGAAGACTTCATCTCGCTAGGTTTACAAAGCGACAACTAAACGATCTTCTTGTTAGTCAACAAAGGTAAGAAAACAGTTTGTTTGAAAATCTAGACTACGTGGTCAGTGAAATACCAGATTCAATTTTGCAACTTGTTATTTTTTTTATTTTTTTTATGTGTTTTATTTTTCTAATGCAAATTTGATTAAAAGATTTGTCGCGGGACTTATGCGTGGGCGATACAAGATAAATCACTCCAGAAAAAAGTGTTTGTATTTCTTTGGTACTCCTCATCCGATTATGAATTATGGGCGTCACATCTTCTTGCGAAGCAAAATTCTGTAAACTTTCCAACTATGGGCGTTAAAAATAGATATGGTATCCCTATTCTCATCTAAGCACGCCATGCCCTCTAGGTCTTTATAGCGTAGCATGTTTACATTCTATACCATGTAATTAAGCTCAAGCTTTCGAGTGCCAAATCACCTGTTCACAGTAACAAGATAAAGTATCACACCATGTAATCGGTATTCCACAAATTAGAGTATAATGTAAGAGGGGATCGGCACTCACCGTCATAAATTATTCGGCGTGTATTTCAAGCTCCAGCAGAAAATGGTTTTATGTTCAATTGGCGTTATCGGTTTTGATCTTACGCCCGGAACTTCCTTTTTAAATGCAACTTTTTTATGTTTGTCTGATGGTCTCTTTCAAAGTATATACCACAAATTACAAATTTCCTAACTTTTGTCGTGGTTCAAGGAAACGTGCATCTGAATTGAAAATAAGGATTGCGGAGCAATTTTATATCTGGTAAATCTGTCGGAGGCTGGATAAATACCTAATTGGTTTTGTTTTAGTATTCAGTTAGTTACGTTAAGGATATAACCTTCATTTGGATTCCTAATTTTCAACTCTTCTGGTGTACTTGATTATTTCTCAACTTATGCACTATATTACATGTTTACACCTCCCCTTTTCCTTCATCTATAAAATCTGTATTATAGCAGTCCACACATAGTAATTGCTTTTGTAAATTAAAAAAAAGGAAATGTTTAAAAGCTTTGTGTGAGATAATGATACAGGCTTATCTCACTTTAGTGGTCAAAATCCTATAATAGGAGTTGATAAACATTACCTACGAACACCGTTAATTTGATTGATAATACTGCATGCTGATATTAGAAAAAAATCAGCATGACTCAGGGTCATATTTCAAAAGAAAAGTAAAAGAACCTAAACAGTCTTTCTATTTATTCTGCACAACAAGGCATTTCGGTTTGATTGCAACAGATTCTGGCAATACATTTTATATTTAAATTAAAATATTAATAAATACGATGGTTTGGCTTGTTTTGTTTATGAAGATCTTCATGCTAAAAATGACATTTACTTTAATGGACTTGAAAGATTGACAAGGAACCATTTGGCTCATATACAAACATGGGGTGTTCTATGAAAGAATAGATTTATTGAAATATGTGGCGTGGTGTCGAAGATATTGGAGAGGGGGAGGGGAGAGAGAGAGGAGAGAGAGAGAGAGGAGAGGAGAGGAGCGAGAGGAGAGGAGCTTTACATGCCGTAGATCACATATATAAGAAACGAGGATATGCTATGAACCAAAATGAAGCGGGGCAAGGCAATCTTAATTGAAGTGCACATCGACATCTGCAGATGGCTAAAAATTAATACACTGCAGGAAATTAAAACACTATTTGCATATGTTTTGTAAAATTTATAAAATATCTGTTAATATCTTGTAATACCTATATTTAAAACGTGCTTATGCATTTGCCGGTAACATTTAGGCATTGGTGCCAAGGTTAGAGATGTGGCATGTATAATACCTAAAACATTAATTTGAACACACGTTATAAAACTGTTATTAATACAGTGCAAGGTGGTAAACCAAAAACAACAAAAATTAGGGGAATGCATTGATTTGATACTCAGTATGTGTACTTTTATAGCAGATCCAAACAATAGTATGTGCTTCTACCCTTCGGACCCTTTGAAATGCCGAGACAATTTCCCAGCATTTGTGAGCAGTCAAAGTGAACCTATTAGTTCAAGATATATAGAAAAAAACGGCGGAAATAAACTAGGTAAGCTTACTTTTCGGGATGTTTCATGATGCTGATAAGGAGCAAATGTCAAAAGTCCCCAAGAATCCCCCGTGTGATATTTAAGATATGAGAGAGCTAAAATTTGTACAGGGTCATCAAATTCTAAAATGTTCCAATTGCATTCGAATGCATACCAACGTTTGTGTCGTGTTATAAGGATTATTATTTTAAAAGGTATAGTTTGCCCTACCTGCGATTTATGAATTATTAACTATATGGAAATAACTGCTCAAGGGCAAAAATGGATGTAAACGCTTAGAATGCTCCGATTCTTTCCAAAAGTTCTATCAAATGGTTCGACGCATGTGTATAAACGTCTCAAACGATCACAAATCTGCGTGAATAATTGTAAATTGCAGCGGCGGGATTAAATACAAAATGAATGGAAAATGTGGGGCTTTATAATTTCAAAATTATTTGTCATACTAAAATATGCATTGTTAACTTATTGTTTGATCACGGTCTTTTATCGTCTGCGCAGTATTTTCCTCTACTCTATTGAGAATAGTAAACTCGTAGGACTTGCCAAACTTAATGTTTAATCTTCATGTTTTTTTTTTTTAATCTGACACATCCACGTTTCATTTCATTTCATTTATAAAAACAATGTCTTGTGGCCCAAAGGACAAATTACACATTATGCACAGTAAAGAAACAAAACAAGATTAGATTATAAGTAAAGATTCAAGCCAAATATAACTCAAGTATATTTAGATATGCACATTTATAAAAAATAAAAGACAGTTCATATTTAAGAAATATTAATTAAACATCAAAACAAACAATAAGAGGCTACACAACACAAGAAATATGTCATCAAACAAAAAGCAAAAAAATTACAAGAGTGATAAAATATTGGCGTGCATGCATACTAACCCCTAACTGATGTAGTAGGGTATGGGGCTATTTTGGTACCGTGAAGTTCTGAACCGCAGCTGCGAAAGTTTGTTCGCATTGCGGAGGTTGCTGCCATGAGCTTCGTCCGGAAGGAGGAAGAAGATGTTCGCAGCCGCTTAGAATTGGAAAGCCCTTCGGCAAACCTGCGACAGTGATCTTCCCTTCCATCCACCAGAAAACCCAAGGCCACAAACCTTGAACAGCCTCCCGCATAAAGTGAATATCGCTGCCTAATAATTCTGCATGCACGCCTTCAGGAGTTGT
>JAMKCH010036101.1:0-29385 GCA_023653785.1 Ophioderma brevispina
AACATTCAAATCTTCTTTAATCATACTGGCTATAGAGTGGAGGAAATGAAATACTACTTGTCATTTTAATATAAAGTTGCAATTAATACAACACCATTCTATGATTTTTACCTTACATTTTGGGTCAATTTTAAGCCCTTGTTCACCCTTTCTGGAGTCAAAATTGGACCCAGATTCCAACATTCCATTTCTCCTGGAATCTTTTGCGAGATATTGGTAAATGAAATCTTGTTTAAGTTGGAATACATTCACCATTCTATTATTTGACCTCATTTGGGTAAATTTAACCCTTTTTGTCCTTCTGGGTCAATTTTGATTCCAACATCAAATTCCTTCTTAAATGCACGGCTATAGAGCTGGGAAATTAATTACTACTATATTTTAAGAGAGGTAGAATAAATACATCACCATTCTAGGAGTTTTACCTTACCTATTACCTTATATTTTTACATGCTATAGAGTGGAGAAACTGAATTCTATGATTTTTTCCTTATTTGGGTCAATTTTGACCCTTTTTGGGCCTTTTCTCGGGTCGAAATTACCCTAGACTCCAACATTTAATTTTCTGTGAATTCTACAGCTATATAGTGGGGGAATTTTATTAGTATTACATTACAATATAAAGTCGGAATAAATAAATCACATTTCAATGGTTTTTACGTAATTTGCGTCAATTTTGACCTTTTTTGGCCCATAAAATAATTGCACCACTTCTGATTTCTACATCCACCAGGCGATGATCCCCACATATGTACCTATCATGTGGTAGCAATGAATTTTTTCTACTCTACCACCTACCCCGTGGATGCCCAAACTGGTCCGGGCTGCGTACTAATAGTCCGTGAATGAAACGTCTTATGCGATTAACTTGGTGATAATTATGCAATTGAATATACAGTATGTCAAATGAACCTATTGATATTTACCAAACCCGTGTTATGAAATGAGATGGACATTTTTTTAATGAAATACATCTGTACATAAAACATATGAATAATGGACATGTTTGAATGATGTTCATGTTAAAAACCATGTGGAACTGTTTGGTAATGTGATGAAAAGTATAATAAATGCATTTGCTACCTCTCTTAGGTAAAAGATAAAAAAAACCGTATGACCAATGATTCGAGGGCCATGGACTTCTGGAAAGATACCATGCAAGACGCACAATATTATGTATGGAAATATGGAAAATGTTTGAATGATGTTCATGGTAAAAACCATGTGACCTGTTTGGAATGTGATGAAGTAATAATAAAAATGCATTGCTACCTCTCTGAGGTTAAAAAATAAAAAAATCCGTATGAAATGATTCGAGGGCATGAACTTCTGGAAAGAGACCATTCAGACGCCCAATATTATGTACGAAATAATGGAAAATGTTGAATGATGTCATGGTAAAAACCATGTGGAACTGTTATGGAATGTGTGAACAGTAATAATAAATGCATTTGCTACCTCTCTGGGTTAAAAGGATAAAACAAAAAATCCGTATGACAATGAATCGAGGGCATGACTTCTGAAAGAGACTCATTCAAGACGCACAAATATTTGTGAGTATCTGTTGGATGACCACCTTGCTTTCTTGAAGACCTGTGCCAACTGCGATGAAGTGGCTTGCCTAAATGACTCATCGGCACCACAATGGCCAGTCATATGGCGTGCACGGTGGAACCTGGAGTTACGTGCCCCTTTTGGGTTCCCACCTACATCCATCTCTAATCGTTTATAAGTGAAAGGCTGCCTTTTAAAATTCCATTTCTTACCTATAAAAGAACCCTGTAGTTTCTTTGAAGTTCATCATCCTCACTTAGGTATAAACACAAAACAGTGGCATAGCTGTGGATGTGGCGCCCGAGGCAAGATGATAACGTGGCGCCTCGCCCCCCCCCCCCCCGCGCGTGCTTCAAGAGATTTTGGCCCGAAATATGGTCGGAGCATAACTAATCTGGAAAAAATATTCTAAGTCAATATGCTCCAGGAGCATATTGTGCATACCAAATGGTCCAGGAGGCATATGGCCCAAAAATATTCTCCTGGACAAGTATTTGACTTAGAATCTTCTAAAATCCAATCCAAAGTAGCTAGGATATTACAAGCAATGTTAACCCTTTTTCACAACAGACATCACAACAACAACAACAGACAACGACAACCACAACTACAGTGGACACGGACAGCGACACAAAAAAGGGTGGATGGGCTCGACTAGGGCCGTAATGTGGTTCAGAGGCAAAGCCCCTTACGGGGTCCCCCGGAAGCTGTCGGGTTTTAGATGTTTGAATGCCTTCAAAGAGCTCATCAAGTATCGTATTTTAACATGGATCAAATGACCTTTCTTATCCCGGTGGGTCCGGGGACGACGCCCCCGGAAGAATCTCGGGTTTTGCATGTTTGAGTGCCTTCGAAGCTCTCACTATCTATCGCTCTATTATCACTGTATCACGAAGCAGATGAGCTAATTCCACTGCCCCTGGTTGAGGTCCGGGGGCGGATCCCCCGGAAGATCTCGGGTTTTAGCATTGTTGAGTGCCTTCGAAGAGCTCTCAGCTATCTATCTCATATCAATGTTATCTCGAAGCAGATGAAAACTACTATACTGCCCCTAGAGGTGGTCCGGGGCGGAGCACCCGGAAGCTCTCGCTTTTTAGCATGTTTGAGTGCATTGGAGAGCTCTCATTATCCTGTAGCAAATGATCTATACTTGCCCCTGACGAGGGTCCAGGCCGAGGGTCCCGGAAGCTCTCGAGTTTTAGCATGTGTGAGTGCATTTGGAGAGCTCTCATATCTCACTTTTGAGAAAAAGTGACTGCCAGATGGGCATAGGTATAGCCCCTTCCATAAATTATAACTATTCCTATCTATTGCCAGAAGTCCCTACATAAAAGGAACAGAAATCTTTAAAATGGCAAGCAGTGTTTTTTTCTGGCCACGGCCAGTCCTCTTTTGGTCACATTTCATTTACTCAATTCAGACCAGATCCATGGTCCATCAAATTTCAACACGGACATTGGGCTCTACGTCGGCTGCTAGATGCACTATTTTATTAATGGCGTGGGCTCCTTTAATCTACGGGGCCCGAAGACCAAGGTGCATTCAATTTTTACGGTCCTGTAATTACCCCTTTGCCCCCCGACACCCCCCCCCCACCCAGCGGTTACTGCAAGCCTTTGGCTGTGACTTGAGAGGAGCGACCTCAAACATGGAAACGGCCGGCCCTTATTGGAACCTTTTGCGCCTGAGATGAACGCAAATGGAAAAGTCTTAAGGCCATCACTTGACCACGTTGACCTAGTCCAGCAAAACGGTAATTAGGACTCTCTGGGGCCGCAGGATGGTGCTTCTGCAATCGAATTAGCTTTTTACAAAGTTATGTTGGAACAGAGTGATGGCCTTAAACCGTGAGGTAGAATGACCAAAGTCAAGAGTGATATGTGATGGCTTACACCCAGGATGTTTGTGAATTGCCCCACGAGGTGCAATCAAGCATGAAACCATTTTGGTGAAATGAAGTGCCTAACTAAACAAGAGGAGATAGCACGAAAAAGTGATGTAAACATTCCTTTAATATTAGTGCACTCGAACACAGGATTAATTTCAAAAGTGTTAACGTTTTTGATTTCGAATCTGTAGAGCAAAGATTTGTTTTTATCGGAATGTGTTAAAATTGATTTTATCGATTATTGATTGGAAATTGTAGTTGTTCAAGTATGAGATTGTCCAGCAAAACAACCAGATACTGGTGCACTATGCTAATGCATGTTATGCTGTGTTACTGGTGGCTTTGGTTTACTGTGCTACTACTTCATCTGATGGCTTACATTAAGCTGCAGGTTTAAGGTAATTAAAAGCCATCATGCATATTATCGGAATTAAAACATAAATGTTATATAATCTGCAAAATATAGATTTTTTAATATTGACACTTAAATTCGCGAGGCATATTGGAGGTTGGTTGGTTGGTTGGTTGAGTAGATTGAATTGGAGCTTTCAGCAAACAATGGCTAGTGCGGCAATTACTATGTAGACTACAATCAAGTTACGTAATTCACAATTCACATCAGGACACAATGGTAGACAGGGGTACGTTGTACTTGCATCTCAAAGACACAAAAAACGGTTTATCGTTACGGAGCAGCCACAGCAGGCTGATGAGTCAACCGGTTATGGTAGATAGGCCCGCGCACCATTACCGTCTACGTCTCATGCTGAACATAACGGCGTAATCCAAGCCGTGGCTCCCCATCTTTCCAGTTAGCCCACGCAGACTATCTCCGGTCATATCCAAGCTCGAGTCGCTAGGAGACTGCATCATGTAGGGGGATAATATAAGCAATGATTCAAAGCATTAAACCGAGCTGGAACAACACCAGTAAGCCTGCGCTAGCCGTCTGGTACCACGTGGAGGGGGGGATTGGCTGCCCGCGACACTACTAGGACCGGCAGGTTCGTCGACCTTACCAGCGCAGCGCAAATTGGACATATCACATCTTTTAGTGTATGTGTACTGCCATCTAGAGTCAATGGTCTTGTGTAAGAGAAAACACTTATGTTTGAGTGGGTCGAAAAAGAATGCTAAAATTGACAGCTATTTAATTTTTATAAACTTTTTATTTATTTATTTATTATATATGATTTTATTTAATTTATTGAAAGATTAAGCAACTGTAATCGAAAAGTATGTTTTTTGTTATGTGAAAACGGATTGTTTGTATACCTGCATATATGGCCATAATGTGATCGAGTAAATTGATGGAGAGCGAATGAGCGAAATTTTCACCTAAGCAAATGCGCATTACCTATGTTATTTTAATTTTTCGACCTATTTTTATGATACCTTTAATAATGGTTAGTTGTCTGTGGACATGCACCACTACAATGACTTGTTTTTTTTCAGTTCCAGGTACTAGACAAGACCTGTCCCTGTCCACTGTACTTATTAGTAACCTTAAAATATATGTCCCTCAGTACCATGAAAAGGTGGCACATATGTCCAGTTGGACACTCATCACTATGACTTGTTATCCGACTGTGTATTACTACGCGAGTGTTAATAGTCTTTTTGACATGAATAACAAAATCGACAAGTGCATACTGGTAATGTTTCCGAAACGAAAATGCAATACTTACTGTAAATACTTTTGCTGATTCCTGTCCTTTTTCAATGCCATTTTGAAACATTGTTTTCCTCTGTCTCGCTTTGTTGGTGATTTGATGCTTGCTGCCTTTTTTATATTGTTTTCTTAATTTAGCGCTTGTTTCTTTGTAGATCTCTTATAAAATGCTTGTATAGATTTCGATATATTGCAATTTATTCTACTACTGCACATAATCATACAGCGGCATGACGGAATACATTGAATACCTCATTTGCCATACTATATGAAACTTTTACCCGATTCCTGATCCTCCAACCGATTGCCGATTGGGCTGGAATTGAATAAAAAATTTGTGAATTTTGGGTCAAACTAAACTACATTCGAAATCAGGACTAACAATCCTGAATTTATGTGATAGCTTGTGTGATACTTGGCGAATACTATTTTTTGCTAATGGCTTCGATGCATTATTCACATTTCAAGGCTTAATTTGGAACTTTTTAAAAAAACTTTCAGATGGCATGTACAGAGGGGTTAGAATAGTCGATTTCAGTCAAATTGATTTATTTTTGTCCCTAGTTTATTTAGGATGTCTCCATATTTTGAGCTGGCGTTTCATTTTTTTAGTTGAATTATCACACACCCCTAATTTTAGTGGTTTGTCTCAGCTAAGTTGACTATGTAGGGTTAGGCATCTGAGCCTGAGATGATCAGGACACTGATCCAAGAAAATCAAAATCACCCCGCGTGGACATCGCAACTGGTGGTGTTTGTGTCTCCAATGTATGCCCATATGGTACAGTACGGGTGGTAACTGGACCAAATGCTGACCCATTTCCTGATACACTTTAGGCTCCTATTCCCGAGTCAGAGTGGAACTCTTGTTGGGAACAACACAGCAGAATTCTCTTTAGGCTGTCCACTGCATCCAGTATTATCTCCAGTCGTCTTGACTTTGTCTTGCCATTGGATATACATGTGCCTGGACGAGCCTGGACCCATGCGCAAGTCATGTCATCGCAATTCGTTTGAGGATTTTTATCCTTTGGAACTATTTTGTCTTGGTCATGGTCATCTTCATCACTGATGGACAAACATTACGATTAAATTTTTGTAACCTTCTTACTGACACAGAGCATGAAAATTGAATTCACATATCCAATGAGGATCCAACGGAATTTATTGAATGAGATGTTCAAGTCAGACCATTGATCGTATAAAGAAAAAAAAAATAGCCTAGCTCATGTTTTATGTATATAAACATCAGATAACTGACCGAAATTACGTCACAGTCGGCTTCTCTTATATGTACACCAACTCTTATTTGCACGCAAAATTGCAGGTGTAATAATAACCAGCTAGGCGCATACCTAGCTGTCAGTATTTAAAGGAAAAACATATCTGAAAAGCAAGACAGTACTCTGAGTAAAATGAAATAGAACTTACTAGAAACTTTCCAATCATTAAATCTTAAGTGCAATCAAGCGAGTCATTGCAGATCTCTCGGTGACCGTGGGAACCATTAAAGACGCTATCAGTAATTCACCCGAAAGATTCAAAATATTTGGAATTTGGCAAAGGTAACTTAAAGGTGAAGAATAAGCCTGTAGAATCCTCATTTTTCGCATTAAAAATTTACAGAAAATGTAGAAAACATCAGTTTCAAAGATACGAGTCCTCATTCAATTCTGTGTTTGAGTAAGTGATCGTACGGACAGTAATGAACTAAATACACAATTTGTCCTTATTAGGCTGCTTTGGTCGTATCACTTGTATCACTTGTAGGTATGGATAGCGTATCTAATTTGTTACAGACATGGCCAAAAGCCAGTTTTTTTTATTTTTGATTTAGCAAATGCACTGATAGTGCCTTTAAGTAATTTTCCTTACAGGATTTTGCCATTTATGAGCTTAGGGTTCAGTTTGCCGGGATAACCCTTATAACACGATTACATTTAAAAAAAAATTTTTTTAATATATACACATTTATATCTTTTTCTTTACACACTGTAAAAAATGGCATACATGCTAACTCTGGGTAATCTACAGAAATCGAAAAATTAAAGTTAAAATTATATTGCCAAACTAAAGATCCTAAAATATATTCTACAATATGTGTTATTTGGCACTAAATAATTGGTATGGCAGGATTAAGAATAAGCTACAAGCATGTCCAGATAAATAGCCGATTGACCTTTTACGGGACCAGGCCTATATTTACAATATATTAACTAAAATTATACAAATAACTGTCAAACTGGAAATAATAATACGGTACGATTACAGAAGTCATAACTGAAGTTACAGTATCTGCGGATATGCAATATTTTTTGCTGATAAGTCCTTTGTTGGATGGGCAAAGTCTTTGTTGTACATCAACCATTTCAAGTTTACGCAAGCGAAAGTTTATCAAAAGAAAACTACATGATTATCGACTGATGCACTCGTGTTAATCTGCGAAAAATAGGTTCATCTCTGAAAAAAATAAATGTATTAGTTGAAAAACATTGTTTGTCAAGTGAGCTAGTTTATCATGTCATTAAACCCTAGTTTAAACCGGCGATAATCGTAATTATTTGCCGAATTTTAGTGTGGAAAACTTTAGTTTCAAATCGAAACATTGAGTTTTTCAACTGGGGGATGGAAAATCCGTGTTCATCACTTGAAAATACAGTTGTACAAAAATAGATTGCATACACTTGTGTGACTTAAAAGGTGATTCTTTTGGGGTAGAATTTTGTGAACTTTGTTTGATTTATTCGGGACATTTAGTTATGAAAAATATGGTTTACACTTGGCAATTCTTGGTATATTTGCGGGGAAATAGGCAGATTCGTGAATGATTTGGGGCAAGTGCATTTATGATAAATTTCTGATATTCGTACAGAGTTAGGGCACACGTTAAAGGAAAGATTTCGACTATGGGGCATTTGCAGATTAATTCATTGTTCGTGGTGAGGGAAATGGAAGCTAACAAAGGGAGCCAAAGCTTAAATTTGCTAAAAAATATTGTTGAAAAAGTGTTCTATTGTTGGTCGGGGTATAGGAGTCCATATAGTAGAGTTTGTTAATGTACGACCTATGGTTTTGGAGTTAGGGTGAAAATGCTGAAATCGCCTAACTACTATTTTCTGGATGTAGCAGGGGTAAAAAAGCAAGCTCAGACTTTGTTAAAAAGTGATGCAAGATGTCCCATTTAGATAAGCAAGAAAATAAGGAATATGTATTCACCATCTGCTATGTTTATCATGTTACATACCAACGTCTATGTAATCCAATGCAATTGAGTGGCTAGTGGCTTTCATCCTCTACCGCGAAAACAAAACATGCGGTATATTCAAAACTATTCTTTAATTTAATTTCTTACCAAAGTGGGAGCAATTTTATTTTTGACCCCGTACACCAGAATTGACATTTTTTAGGCTTCTCGGCATTTCACCCCATAAATACAATACTACAGGTCCGACCTAATTATAACAAAATACAATATACTTATTTGGAATCCTTTCAGATTGAGCAAGTAAGCTTTCCCCTTATTTAACTTTCACTTGATTCTCACACGAACATTAGAAATCTGCAATGCCTGCAAATTTATTCGTAATATTCATAAATAAAAATTATTGTTTGTCGCACGTGTAACAACATTAGTTCAGTACTATAGTTCCGAATTGGTTTGTCTGTACAATATTATACAAAATTATATATTTGCACTATACTTCCTATTCCATTTTTATGACTAAAGGAAATTTGAGACCATTTGGAAAAAAGAACTTTGAACAATTGAATCATTTCTTCTCACCCCGGGTGACCTTGAAACTTTTTACTCTTTACCTATTAAACTTCAACTCGTTTTAAATATGATACAACTATACGTTTCTTTAATCTTTAGATTGTGTGGAGAAAAAGTTGGTATAGATTTTAGTACAAATATACCCTACTCCATCCCCCGTAAAAACCTTACCCCCTGGCAAATATACCAAGATGACCTCCAAAATATGTAAACCATATTTTGTTTTATAGGATGCCTTTTTATGAAAAATAAAACATAGTTTGCAAGATTCTACCTTTGCATTCACCTACAAATCATGACACCAAGTGCATAGAGGAAAAACTGGTGTTCAGGACCAATAAAATCAGTGTATCGACTTTCAACAACGCGTTTATCGTTTTATAACACGAGTTTATCAAGAAATGTAAACTTGGTGGATGGCCAAATTGTGTCCTAAAACTTGAAAACAGTTTTTAAAATACCGTTTTCAGTGGGACCGCTAACAGAAACGCTGAAGGCATCAGATGGTAACCTCCTGGTATCAGCTAGTGTGTAAGCGGAACTGATAATGAAATTACTTCTAAATCTGCCAAGATGACCACAAACATGAAATACCAGCTGGTGTAATTTCTGCAACCTTTCCGTACCAATAGTCCAGATTAAGTAATTGAGTTTGGAATGGAACTGCGAATGTAAACTACTTCCAATTTTTCTGTCCAAGACACTTCTGCCATTTATGCAATTTATGTATTCTGATTTGAACTATCCGTGGTATTTGATTTTTTGTTCCGAGATAAAATATGCTTTTGGTCTCTTGACATGCGATCAATTATTACTGCACTTAAACCAGTCTTACTGCTTAACTGCGTAAGCCCCATTAATTAATTATCAAATGAGAACAGCAGAGCTAGCCGAAAATGCTTCATTGACGCTGAGCTAACATAACTTGAAGTATCTCCCACCATCTTTTCTTTTGTATCACATTTTTTTCCTTGTAGGAATGTGGACGTCTCTCCCGTCTGTTCTTTCCATATATACTGTTTTTCTGCCCAACCCGAACTCTGGATTCGGATCATTTTCTTGTAACTGCGGGTTAATTGAAACGTGAGCATACGCATATGGTTCTTCAGATGCCTGTCCCCCGTTGTGTTCACTTTGGGGCGTTGACGCTGAACGCTTCTATTTGTCGTATGCATTGGTGATACTTGGGCAAATTGTCAGCTGGCTGGTTTCGTGTGACATTATGTCGCAATGGATTGTCGTGTGGTTGGCTTCCCTGTTTTATTCCCGTGTTCCTACGAAATAACCATTGGATAACTAAGTATGAGAAAATCACAATTTATTTCAAACTGCATGAAATAATGTTTACTTGCGTTTATTTGCTGCTACTGACTTTTGAAATACAGGTGCCCCAAAAAAGTGGTGCAACCAGATAAACCCGATTTCTCAAAAACTACTTAAGCTGTGCATTTCATTTTCATGGTGAATATTAATTGTAATCTTTTGTATAAATTGTGCAAATCCCATTACAACCCGCCCACTCCGAACAAGAATATAATGATTATTAAAGGTCATCTGTTTTATTTCACCCCTTCCAATGGGATTTACACAGTTAACATAATTTCTCCGTTCTGCTGTCGGGTGGGCGATTTCCAACCATTCATGTACTTCTGTATTCATGGCATACAATTTAACATATTACCAAAAGGAAATACAAAATGCACAGGATAATAGTTTTTTAGATTATATTAAGTGTAAATAGGCCATTAGGAATATACACGTGCACATCCTCATTCTAAACACTTATGATCAGCACAAAATCAAAAGTTTGCCGTATGTCTATTTTGGTATTATGGCTTAGTGACATGAAAGTCTCCTTTGCTCGCATAACCTGTTTTGCCTGGCATCTTGTCCAGACCCCAAATGTTTAATGACACAACGCCAGATTTTCTTGAAGTTTCCATCTTTGTGAAGGTTTTATCAATAACACAATTGGAGGAACGTGCCATTCATTTCGATTGGAACTCGCTAAGAGTATCACACCTGTTATTTATTGATTAATTATCGTTACTTTTTTTTTTTTTTAACAATTGACTTGCATCTCTATTTCATTTCAGCAATTCCATGCTTTCTTAAAATCTTTCAATGTACATGCATTCCTCCCGACAATATAAATATTTCAACAGGTAACCCTTGTATTGTCAGCTTCAACGTTTATTATATAGATATCATGTCGATTTTGTTCAATACAGCACTGCAATTCATTTAGAGGCATAATCACCTTCAGGTTCTTAGGAAAATTTTAGTACGGCCCACGATTGTGCCACGAATCTATCTGATTACCGATAATCACTAACTGTGTAGATCGCATTGGAATGGATGAAAACGAGAGTCTTTAAAAATCGTTTATCTCTAGCGTTGCATGGGCGGATTGTTCTGGGATATGCATATTATATGCAAATGAGTACATTAATATCCTCCATGAAATGAAATTCCCAGCTTTAGTAGTTTTTGAGAAATCGGAGTTTAGCTGCTTGCACCACTTTTTTGATACACACGTGTAGTCAACCCGTTTTAGAAAAAAGACTGATTTTATTATACAAAGTGTGCCATTGGCGTTTTGAAATGCCTTGTATCATTGACCCCTCCCCTCGTCACATCAAAAATCATGTAGGGCACAGAAGGTCAACGTCCATTCATTCAATGGGGTTTTGACCTTGGGGGCTTTCCCCTACTTTGGAACTAAGCATTTTTAGACACAAAACTATTCCTTATTTTAATCTTATGAACTACACCAATATTTGTCACCATTTTTTTCCAAATCTGAGCAGTTTAAAATTTGACCCCTGACTACTGAAATTGACCATTTTGATTGATTTTTGCTGTTTTTAGCCTATAACTCTTAACTTTACGTTGTAGATAGTACAAAGTATAACCTTTTCTGAATCCTTGTGGTTAGACAAATAACATGGTCTACCTTGGGTTCAACACAATTGGATCAATTTCAAATTGACCACCCCTGTACAACTTTGTCTTGGCCCCCTCTCCGTAAGGCATCATTCTGCACTTAAGATCATATTTCAGGGGTCCCCTGTCATTCGTCCAACTCAAACCTTTTGGTACTCGAGATGTGTTACAAATTCTGCTAGCTCCCGGGCTATAGTTTTTCAAGTGAAAACTCCGCCTTTCGAGTTGATAATATGAGTTGACCAGCGATAAACGTAATTTATTGCCGGAAATTTTTGTTTAACTTGGTATACGTAATTGGGAAAACTTTTAACTCACTTGAAAAAATAAATGTTTCACGCTATGTTTTTTCCACTTTATGTATCGTATATGGTTTGCACTTTTTGCGGGATCTTGGTAATATTTACAGAGGAAATCAGTTGAAAGCAGATTCTTTACAATTTTGCGGCAATTGTGCATTTAAAGATAATCCTGAAATGATTTTGGTTATATTCGGCCAAATATATAGAAAACCCCGGAAATAAATAGGTACAATCTGAATTTTTCAGATCGTTTCCTGATCTGTCAGAGCAATATCACAAGTCCCCACGAAACCCGTGTGCTATTTGGGAAATAAGGGTTAAAGTTTGTACAGGGGTCAAATTCTAAATGTTCCCATTGCGTTCAAATTATAAACCAACGTTTGTGTCATGTCATAAAAAAAGGATATAGTTTTGCCCTATCTCTGCGATTTGTGGACTATTAACTATTGGAAATAACTGTTTCATCATGGTATACTGGGGGTAAATGCTCGGTGTGCTCCGATTCTTTCCAAAATTGTATCACATTGTTCGTCTAATTGTGTATAAACTGAAAAAGATAAGATTTAGATAGTGTTAATTTACGTGCATAATTATAGGTTCATTATGACAGGTTTCCTAACTGGGGCTATGGGAGGTCACAAGCCACTGCCCGATAAGGTCAATATTTAAAAGATTTTAAGATAGTGTGAATGGATCATTTTTTCCATAAAATGATACAGGTACGAGTAATTTGGAATAGTTGAATAAAAATCGGACTGTTTTTGAAATCTTACCCCACGATGACCTTGGAAAATTTGGCCTGCATGCATAAAACTAAAGTTCAAAAGTTAGCAAACTATACATTTTTCTTCTTCGTTTGACTAGAAGATAACGATAGCCCTGATTAAGCCTCAATTGAATCATTTCCATATTTTGTTAACCCCTATAAAGCTTTATTACCCCCTTATTTCTTCTTTCTCAAATAGACACGGGGGATCTGGGACGTTTGATCTGTTTGTTCTTCCAATTTAGGAAACTATCCTGTAAAATGCAGCTTAGTACCTATTTATTTCCGCTCTCGCACCAGACCTTAGTTTCCGGACTATATAGGTCCACGCAGACATTCTCATGTTTCGTAGGGACGGGGCAATGAAGAGAATAGAGGAGCAAAGCTTAGATATTGTGCTTCACCTTTTGCAAAGTAATATGAAATTGTTTGTAAGTTATAAGGATTTCCAAATATGAGTTATATCCGTGGTGTAAGACGGTGTAATTGCTGGCAATGATGAATAAACAATAGTTTTTTTGTCATGGTGGCCAAAGGTCTAAGGAATCCATCAGTTGAGTGACGTCGCACGGTCAGGCAGTATTTCTCTGCGCGCACTACGTGCCGGTGTGCAGCGGCCGATAGGTCTAGCAAGGCCTTATTTTAACGTTCCCCGTAGGCACAGTAATGTGGATTTTGACTATTATAGATTTGCACTAGTGATCTAAAAACCACTCGTATCTGTTTGACTTTACCAAAACTTTGTACAAAAATGGACAAGCAGTTAGTTAAAGAATCATTGTTGTTGATCATGCCTTTGCAATCAAGAAAATAAATTTCAAATTTATCCAAATCGGAGCTCCTTATGGTGAGTAAAATATAGGCGAAGATTTACTCTTTCAAAAAACTTTGAAAATGTTCACTTAGCGAAGTTTATCTAAGCGGAGACTTTATCATTGAACCGTACCGATGTTGGCTTTCAAATATTAACAATTAACATTGAACTTGGGTAATACAGGCAAGGAACTAGCATTTTATAAATCGAGTCCTACTAAAACTGACGCTACAATATACTATTGTAACGGTAATGAATGGCGAGAAAATGGGATGTGCCTGTTCCAGTCGTGTTCGATATTGAACTATTATACGGGGCGACTCTGGCTGCAAATCAACAGCTGTGGTTTGAATGGTGAGTTTATTCACTATGCAAAGCCTATGACAATGGAGTTCAAATTTTGTTAACAATACAGCGTGGTTGTCGATGCTTTGATTTCCAGCTATATGGCGGAGCTGAAAATTGTTTAATAAATTTATCCCTTCAACTCTTTTTATCAGAAATTTGCTTTTATCCTTACCAAAAAAACGGCTGGCTTGGAATTTAGACAACAAAACCATTTATTAACTATTTAACGTTATTAATACAGTCAGGACGGGCAAATTAATGAACATCACTTTGCGCGGAAATTAATTGCAGTGAACTCGTGCTCGCTTGTATTTACAGCGATAAATGTCTATCGTGAAAATTTTTTTTTTAGAAACTTGGGGGCCAAAGATAGGCTGTGTAGCAAGCCGTCGGCATCACTGGATCAATCTCGTAATTGAACGAGCTTGCACTAATTTGCCTTGTGCAGCTCATTAACGACGAGGTTGCGGTATGCTGGTGTGAAGTAAATCATAGTCCCAAGTATCATATTTTCGGCGGGCTGCATAGACGACAACGAATAAAGCGTGAACTAATGTTGCGTGAAACTAATGTTGACTGAATCGATTGCCTATTTTTCACCATTATTCCCGGACGGTGAGCCCGGAGGACTATTCTCCTGAACGCCTGCTTTAAACGCACTTGCGTGGTACGCCAGCCGATTTCACAACGCTCGCGCCACTAATATGCGCCTCGAGGAAGATAAATGCACTATAGTGCATTTTTTATCCGCACCTCTAAAACACAACATGTGTGTAGTCACACCATTCTTTAGTTACATTTCTTACCAAAGTGGGAGCAACTTTAATTTTTTACCCCTTCGCACCAATATTCGAGGACGTTTTATCTATTTTCGCGGCATTTTTTAAAATCCCATAGCTGCTCCAAATATAGGCGAGATACGGTGGTGATCATGATCTCTTCTGGTTTCCCTAGTTCTACGACTACTACACAAAACTTACGTTTGAAAGTTGTCAATTTAATTACACATTTCGTTTGAATTTGTGGAGTCACTTTTTTTTATATATTTTCTGTTCCTATTAGCCATTGTGCCAATTGTCCGGATCCAAACATTAAAACTAAAAACCCCTCTATCTCTACTGATGGTATGATTAGTTTTGTATTGCTTTAATCACCCTTCATTAAAGTTTGATAAGTTTTTTGTTTGTTAAAGATTTATATTGATTTTACGAGACCACTGAACTGCTGAAAACGGGCTTTTTGTGTACTAAAATAGGCCCTTCAACAAAGCGCATTTACTTGTGTTGACCACGTTGGTATTTAAGTACACATGGGGAAAAGAAAAACGACGTTAAGTTATTTGAATACTTTTTTAAATATTTAAAACAAAGATCTTAATCTGAAAGTCAGTATTAGATTGTACCTAAATCTATCTTGAAGAGAGTGATGGAACACCCTCGACTTAATACCTACAGATTTAATCAAGGTGCTTGATTTATCTACTGCTCTTCTGGCCAAATCTGACTTGTTAGCTCAGTTGGTTAGAGAGCCGTGCTAGTAATAGGAAGGTTGTTTGGGTTGGATCGCTTGGCCATCCTACTAGGAATAAATTAAAAAATTCCCACCTTGTCTGCCTGGAAAACCAAGTAGTTAAAATTGTCAAATTTCATATTCAAAATTCATCGATCATACTTTATGTGTTTTTGCAGTCACACTGTACAGGTCACAGGGTGTACAATTCTTTTTGATCCTCAAGTAACCAGGAGTGTCAATGGTTTGGGGGTGTAAATATTATAATAGGGCTGTTTTGATATTAGAGTGTATCGGTGCGAATGGCTAAAGAGCGCATAGCTCTGTAGCCCATGCGCGGATGTTCAAGGGTAATTATGTTTGATGAGATTACTTTGGCAGTGACCATTGTTCCTGTGAGTTTGAGTGTGGCCAGGTATTTAACAAAGGAAGCAGGATTGTGTGAACTTTCATATTTTTCTTAATTATCATGATATTACGAAGATCTTTTGAACAAATGTTTAAGAGTGATATTTACTGCACTGGGACCGAGACTGCCATAGTCAATGATAGCATTTTCACAAAATTACCGGTTTGGAAATCCCCTCAATGCCCAAATCGCGCAGATTGTGTCCTACCCTCCCTGTACAGAACCAGGGCAGGGGGTGGGATAGGTGGCGGCACATCTTGATCCACGATTACGCTGTGACAACAAGATACCAATGCTTGCTGCTTTGCCGTCTGTAGTGGATAAACGGTTACGAGATGAATAGTTTGTTGTCACGTGTCAGGTACCAGTCACGTGTCGTATCGGATATCGTTTAATAAATCCGACTATGTTAAATCACGGTCTGTACATGACCCTCTGCCCAATTGTGCTATTATTTTTTGTCCAAAGACATCGTTTATATTATGTCTACACAGTACTCAAATTTACCGTTTTCCCTACTGATTCAAAAACCGACGTACCGATACGATAAGCGTTTGTTTTTTCCATGTAGGATCGACTCATTTTTACCTGAATGGTCCCCCGAAGCAAATAATAAACCAATCAATGCCGTGACGGTCTCAATTTTTATTTTTTTCCAAAATTGGCTGTTATTCCCATAATAAAATTCCTTGTTAAGATTTCAACATCTGTATATTGTTTCTTTAATAATTATACTTCAATTGTCCCCACGCATGAACTTGTGAAAAAAGATGGGTCCATAAGTCTACAAACTGAACATAGTCAAGAGCCGCTAAATACCCTACCTTGACTGATGAGCGACGGATCCCGTGGTTTAGTTATACAGCTTACAGCCACTTGCGCGCGGTTGCGGGGTTTATGCGTCTAGAACTGGATGGGGTCTGAAATTCAAAATGTTTCTTAGTTGTACTTTGAAATCATCTACATACCTTACTTTCATACCGTATCTGGCCATTATACAGGGTGTCCAAAATAAATGCAATCCACTCGCAGTCGGTGCTATAATTTCAAATTTACTGATAATTATTCAAATTTTTATAAACCCAATAAATTCCTGAATGACAACATTTTTCGTACATCCTGTTCATTTTTGTGGTGTGATAGACGGTCACTAGTTTTGAAAACAAAGGCTATTATTTAACCCGCTGTCAAATTACCTAGCACCCATTCCACGTTTGCCTTAGAGCGTTGAACATTTCAAACCTGAAAAGTGGAATAAAATGTCTTTCAACTACAAAAATCTCCTGGTCTAATCCTGTCTGTTTCAAAAATAAATACTAAAATATTTGTATTTTAGTGTTTTATCCCACGGTTCTTTATTGTCGTGCAAGAGTTTCCTCTACTCATATTAAGAGTAGTAACTTGGCGACTTGGCCATAAATTAATGTTTATTTCGCGTGTTGACAAATCCACGTGATATTGCAAATTGCAGCGGAGGGATAAATACCAAATAAATGGAAATGGTCTGAATGATGTTGAAGAACATTATGATATAATATGTTATAATAGGGACCATTAAGACACAACAAACAAAAAATAAACCACGAAAACGCAAACTTGAGTAATAAAACAGAATGTCAACAATTTGCAATTGGAGCCAGCAGAAAGTTGTTCTTTTAAAAATAAATAAAAAATTAAAAAACTTTTAATATTAAAAGATTTAGTTTACAGGTTATGCTGGGTTTGGGTTTTAATTGAACCAAAACTAAGTGTAAGGATAAAGAAAGAGACAGGAGGAAAACAACCAAACAGCACCTGGGCATTACTTTAGCATGCCGTGATTGTGTATTATCAGTCAAACTTGGAATGCTTCTCTTAATTGTTGCTTACTTACGGAATAGCCTTGGTTCTAAAAACAGTGAAGAAATCAGGAAATTTAACAGTATGTTGAGAAAACGATAGGCCGTACAGATATTTCGCAACATTTCAACATTTAAAAAAAAGACATGATTAGTACCAGGAGATTTTTGTAGTTAAAAGACATTTTATTCGACTTTTCAAGGTGAACCTTCGTCATACGCAAACTTGGAATGGGGTAATTTGACAGCGGGTTACATAATAGCCTTTGTTTTCAAAACTAGTGAACCGTATCGGACAAAAATTGGACAGGATGTACGAAACAAGTTCGTTATTCAGAATATGTTATAAATGTTGAATAATTCTCAGTAATTTTGAAATTATAGCTCCAACTGCGAGGATTGCATTTATTTTGGGACACTCTGTATTACCTTTTCACGAAACAGATGATTATAATCAGTAACAAGCAAAGAACAGCTGCTCCTCCTGATACACCAGCAATGATAACTAAACACCAAATAAAATAATAATAAATTGAGAAAATGAATGAGAAAAGCAACGCTTTTTTTAAGGTCAGCACACTAAGGGCATTTCGTGATGCACAACATCGTCCCCCCGACTTGCCTAAAAAAGATAGATCTTTTTATATGTCATCTGGACTCGTTAGCCTTATTAATCCATGTGTACCAAATCTTACCATGCAAAGTCGGTCGTATCTTAAGAAATTCACAATTTTGTTTTTCGTTCCGTAAACTGACAGAATTACAAGCCGGTGGCCTATTGACTGTGGTAAACAAGCTTCGTCATAACCAAAACTGCAAGATCTGGAAACCGCAATTTTTGTTGAATAAACTTTTGATATCTAGTGAACCATGAATAAATGAAGTTGCTGAATCACGAAATGCACCTTAATCACTCAATTGTGGATTTAATTTTTTATATAACAGCGATTGATTAAAATGTGGGTACTACTCTTTTCTCATGTTTATTTGGCATACGCCAAATGAACCCTGAAATCTTTTTATTTATTTTGGGCGTTTTTGTAGTGTGGTTTCATTGTTTTAATAGCTGCTGCCTCCAAAGTTGCATTGTTTCTGTTGGTTTAGTTTTGAAAATATTTAAAATAATAATAGTTTTTTAATTTTCCCCACCCCCCACACTTAATGGACCCCTGCTTGGGTTTAGGGGGAAATTGCCCCCCAGATCAACAAGAAAACAAAACGATACTCCTTTTTTGTAGTGATCGTCAGATTTTCCTCTGGGGAAATACAAATTGCTCGTGCGTGAACATCTTAACTCTAATTTTCACGCAACTCAGGTCATAGGTCAACTTAAGATCATTTGCACCTTCAGTATTGGTGGCTCAATGGAGACTGCTGAAAATCTGAATCCAATCTCAAATCCTACAATTGATTGGAGAGTCAAGATTGTACACCACGCATCATACAGGATCCATAGATACGCATACATGTAGAGACAAAGAGGCTGCTAGTAGATACGTATCTAACGCATGTATTTTTTTTTTAAATATTTTTGCCCATATTCATTTTGTACATTATTAATCATTTATGTGATAGCGGCCATTAAATTAAAAATATACTTTTGTCTACAATAAACCACCTGTTTGACCCGCTTCATTGTTTTTTTTATTATTTAAACGTCGAGTCGTCGAAATGCCTCTCTCGCGATGTTAACATCTGACAGTGTGCTTGGTAATGAAGTTGGTGTGGTCTATAATTGTCAGAAGTTAGATGTGGAAAAAAGAAATAATAGTGGAACAAGAAGGTAGAACTACACTACACATTTGGTCCTTCCTAAGAGATCACATCTTTAGGCCTTAACCTTAGCCGTATCCTACATGTCAATGCTGGAATTTTTTTATACTCGATTACATGGACCCTTGCATAACCATATGTTTTCATCGTCGTTCTTATGGGCCCGGTGAGTTTGTTGTAAATGTTCAATTGGTAGCTCTAGGTAAACCATTGCATATAGAATCTTTGTTGACATTTCAATATAGATCAGATTTATTGTTAGTGAACTCTCAGATCCCAAAACATTTGCTACAGTGTAAAAAAAATATATGGTTATCAAGTATTATATTTTCGCTCCGGACATAAGACGAACCAATTGAGAATTTTTATACAAAACAGGCTACGACATGCTGGTATATTTTCGAGTGTTTCGAACCGCCGTTTCCATGTGTGATCATTTGGCCCTAAAAGAGATTATTTCACTGATATGTTTTATGTAAAACTTTCATATTGTTTTATTCATAAGGTTTTGTCATAGGCTCTGGAGAAAATTGTTTATGCTGCAATTAGTTTTGGTTAGTCCTCATTGTCCTAATTTGACCGACCAATAAATTTGACAAGGACATAAAACATTCATGTGATGGGTTTGTTACACAATTTATTTTTTTTGTCCGGCGTTGCAGTGACGTCTCAGAAGGTCCATTTATGTTTTGATGCTCCAATCTTAGGTGCGGTGGTCAATGGTTGCCTTGCCAATAGATTACCAAAGCTTTGTTATGACCTTGATTCATTGTCTGAAAAAACTGAACTCATGACTCATCAGTCCAATCATTGTAACGCCTTCCATTGTACTTTCATACCTTCAGGCGGATAGTCAGCCATCACCTCTCTTCACGTTTTTGGTTCTGGGTCTCAAGTGGGGCGCTCATTCTTTGCGAGCATTAATTCCATCATTGCACCCAAAGTACTGCTTCCACAGTAAATTTGTCATCCTCTCCAAACAACTCTTAAGGTCAATCTTTTCAGGATACAGAGGAAAGGGTGTGCCAGCTCTTGATCATCTAGGGAGGCTCTGCTTTTTCTGTACAGGGAAAAGCCACATCTCCATAATTTCTGTTTCAAGGTCTACATGGAGTTTTGTAAGGTTTCGGGTGCTGAATATGACCGGGATTTTAACCTGTATCTTTATGTACGCTCTAATACATATTTCAAATTTCCTGCTATTTATGACGCTGATTTAGGCCGTGTCCTGGGGCCATACAAAATTATTTTTATATATAGAGATATACCTTATTCATTTTTGTGAACTAGGAAGGCCTTCCAATGCTTTATTTTATTAATCTTCTAGGCTACGTTGTGTTGACCAAGTTATTTGTGGCACATTATTCCTGATTTCTCAGCTTCAAAACGGAGTCAAGAAATTAATCTGGAAACATAGCCACCAACTGAAATTGCTTAGATTCCGCGCGCTCCCACAGCGATCTGACCAGATCTAACGTATATGGGCGCAAATAAAGGTATGACATGGGTCAAAATTACAAGGATATATAGAAAAATGAAAAACTGTACGGAAGTTAAATTTTAGGAATCGGATTCACATTTATTTCATATTAATTAATTGTCACTCTTATTCCGCAGATTTTAGCTACACTTAGAACTAGGGCAAAACGCTGTAATCTGTGCTATCATGCACACAATTAAAATACACCATTGTTCAAATATGTATTTTTCATTTTCATATCTGCCCATAGTGGATTAATCCGTTGCTATCAGTCGACGACAAGGGACTTGCTTGTGTTATTTGTGTTTTTATGCAGTGCTAGACAAGCTTAGACATGAGCGACATCCAGTGTAAATACACCACCACTGATCTGTGCATCAAAATCGTTAACAGCCTCGTCATTCTCTTCCACGAGCGAGGGGTCGTATCCGTCCACACATGAAATCCAACACAATGTCCACTCAACGAGACAACCAGAATTCTAACTACCCATCATCAAGAATTTATACCCATCTCGGTCAACCAATGACTATCCAACATTCTCCATTGATTATAGCAATTCAATATGCTGCGCCGAAATACCGGGCTATGTCGAACTCCCCGGTCTTTCGGCATATGACCTTGCCGTGCGGCAGGGGTATCTGCCCGAAACGCTCGGTGTTTCGGCAATTATTCATGCCGAAAATGCGGTCTACGTCATTACCCTGCCGAACATCAGGGTTACTTGCCGAAATAATGGTTTATCCCAGTAGTTCGGCACCGAGACTCCTTATTCCGCCCGGATTACAGTCGGTGCGGATTTGTTTGGATGTAACTAATTTTCTTTTGTCATTGGCTGTACGGACACAGGATGACACGACATAGGTGTTCAGTGACTCACTCGTACGACAGGTCTAAGATTAGCTTTAAACTAATACTTTAGTGCCCGTTCATTATTTACAAGGGAGGTAACCGTAGAAATGAAAGATGTGTTTGGAAAATTGCATAAACCATCATTAATTGTAAAGTTACATAGGCCCTATTCATAGAACTCCTACAACCATCCCACACACACAATTGTACATCATATGATTAAATCTGCTGATATGCCAGATAGGTTGCTTGGTTTACTGAATAAGAAATTTAACATGACCCCCCCCCCATCAGAAAAAATAAATCATCATAACCACCCCTCTATTTTGTGAGTAGAAAATCACACACCTAGGTCTAATCCCCATGTTTGTACTCAGGCGCGGGACCCTAATAGCAAACCTAACCTAATTCGAACCCTAATCTTACCTCCAGGTCCTATGGCCCTATAAACCCTAACCCTAAACCTAAACCCTGTTGCAAACCGGCCTAATATCCCTCCTAATAAATAAAGGTGAACTTCAAATGGGATCCATATGATGCATACAACGTATACATTGTTTTCGATTCGAACTACCTTGTAAAGAACGCGGACTGGGGTCCATGTGGGTGCTTTAGGCGTTACAAGATCGTACTACGGCGTCGACACGATTGTCCAAAAGCCCGGATTCTTGATGAGTTTCAATTGTAGCATTGGCCTAAATCACGCACAATGCGTAAACACGTGCTCTACAATCAACAGCACGTTATTTGCCACTCCTCTTCTCCTCTGCCGAATGCCCCGGTTTCTTCGCATTTCTGAGGGGGGAACTCGGCACCCGGGTATTTCGGCACCCGGGTGTTCGGCACAACACTAGTCCTGCATCCATATCTGTAGGTGCGTTAGAGAGCTGGAATGACCCATACTCTCAACTTTGACTCGTATTCAAGTAAAAGCAATAGAATCGCATCTATCCTAATATGAGATCTGTCTGTCTGAGAGTTTGTCTGTCTGTCCGGCTATGCTTTGGACAATATTGGGCGATATATGGCAGAAAATAGGGAAGGACCTGGCTGACTTTTGTAGGGTTTTCGAGTGACCCAAAGGTCAGAGTACGGCGGCGCTATAATTCTAAGTCTTCTACATCGGGTTTCCAATGAGGATGGTATATTATAAAATCAACAGAGAAGATTATAAAGCTTGCCATTAATCACTGGAATTATCACAAAATTTTGAAGTCGATTCTGTGTAGAAACTAGACTAGGTCCTCGACTTCCGGCACTGGTCGAAAGCGGCTTATGAGGCTAATGTGTCTCAAAATAGTGATGCGCTGTTCATATGCCATTATCTTTCTTAAAATCTATCCGAGTCCAATTTTCTTTTGTGTTTGTTTTAGGTTTGTTTTCACAAAGGTCAACATGTTGGTAGGGGGCGTTTTAGACCCCGTGTACGTGACCTTATTACTTGATTTGACCTTCCTGATATAGTCCAACACCCTCCAGATTTGAGGTTCGAGAAAAAAATATTTCGACAACTACGTTTTTATTTTGTTATAAAATGTGTTTTTCATTGATAGCTACAAATTTTGTAATAAATTGAATTAAAAGTGAAAATTCAATATCGCAGCAATCGCAAACTGCTTTTTTCAAGCGGAAATCAAAACCTTCTATGGTTTCACTCTGGCTCCCAAGTTTCGATGTAGGTTAAAACCACCATGAAATCTTTCTGAACCAAAGAACTGTGGTCTTACAATCAGTCTTACATCTTTTTCTTATTTGGAAATTGAACATTTTTAAAATAATTGTGTAAACTTTTTTTTTGGGGATATTATTTTTATATCCTTCAATTATTCTCCACCTTCTATTGTTAGAACATAATTTGGTTTAAATGTTTTTAAACCCCATCACTGCTGAAGACCCATGTTCTCTATTTAAACAATGCTCTTGTGTTGGTCCCCCAATGGCCAGACAGGATTTTTAAGTCTTGCAGCAAAATAGTCATAACTTCTTCCTCCAAAGTCAAAATGACACCGAATGACAACGTTTTCTGAAAGCCTTTTTTTTTTTTTTTTAAAAATGTTGTTTTCAAACATTTTATGGCAAACTCATTCTGAACTATTTTAATTATGTTTTTATTCTAGTAGTGTATGGGTTTTTATTGACTCCCTGTATTTTAATAATGCCTAACCATATCAACATCGTGTCCAATGGTACCAGAACAATACAACCTAAAATATTTTGTCCATTTACACAGGTTCCTCCATTATGACATGGTCCACTCAAACACTCATTGTCATTTCCTGATATGAGGGTACAATTTTTATTCATATTATTACAACTTACACTAACACTACTGGAAACAAAGGTTGAATATTGAGTATTAAGGTCATCCTTTTGGAGAGAAGAAACAGGTTTTATACTTTTGTAATTTTTTATTTAATAATAGTTACCATATTCACATCGTGTACCATGGGATCACATCCAACAAACAAGTACCGGAAATTTGATTTTGTCATTTACCATGTTTCCCCATTATGACACGGTCCACTCATTTCACTCCTTGTCATCTGATATGAGGGTAAAATTTTATTCATATTATTACAACTTACAAGTAGATGGAAACAAGGTTGAATATTTGATATTAGTAACCTTTTGGAGAGAAGAAACAGTTTTATACTTGTTACTGTTTTATTTAATAATAGTTAATATTCATCTCGGTACCATGGTATCCATGAAAACAATTACACGTAAATTGGATGTTCTGTCCATTTACACAGGTTCCTCCATTCTGACATCTCCACTCGTGCACCCTCATTGTCCTCTGATTATGAGGGTTATTATTACAACTTACATTAAGTTTCTGTGATTTGTACATCCCCCGGACTATAAAACCTACGACTTAGAATCTCCGGACTATGAGTACGGCGGACTATAAAAACTTCTACAAACCGGGTCTGTTACCTACACATTACTCTAAGTACGGGTTTCGTCCGCGAACCTTGAATCGTAAGTATATACGTAACTTTCGCTAAGCGCTTGTTACTTAACGATTCTATCTACAATTTTGTGACGTTTACGGGGCGAACTGCGCACAATGGACGTTAGACAGTCGAAGGAACACCTTTTCGCATAAGTTAGGATCATACACTTGTCTTTTATTTGGGTGTATCGTTGGGTGCAATTAGGTTACGAGTCGGTGTTGTTGAATGCCGTCTATTAATATCGACTAATGGATTTTAGAAGCATCGTGTGGGTTTGGGGGTTAGTGGCAGACTTATAGAAACGGGTTCAATACTCGGACTATACCCCTCGCATATTAGAATCCTCCTGGTTGATGAGAACGCGTTAAATTGGCTTGTTATTATTAGTCTGTTACTTTCGATCTCTAGGTATTAGATAGGCCTACACCATCACAAGAAAATTGGCTTCAGAACCAAAGAGGCGGGCTATTTTTTCTCATTAGGATCATTCTTATAGGTTGGAAAGACAACCAATATTTGATTTAAAAAAATGAAAATTAATATAGGCCTATATCCAACAAAAAAATCAAAAGGACATGATAATATTCAGCAAGGTAAATGCCTGCAGACAGCAGAACAGGTCTGTTAAGCAGGAGAAGACATACAATTACTAGGCGAAGACTTGTGTAAGAATTCGAACAACTAGGACGAGTCATGATGACGAAGATTGGTGGCACTTTTTCAGGTTTACATCAAATATTTTGAAATGTTTTTTTTTGTGTGTTATTAATTATCATCTAAATCCTCAATTTCCACCACAAAGATTGAGAGGAAATGTGGTGATGTGTAAATATTATATGTGTAAGTATAACATTCACCATATGATCGGCCTAATGTATGACAAAAAATCCGGATATGGAATTTTATTACATAATTGAGATTTTTCTATATGGACATCGATTTGAGCTTACATTTACACGTTGATTATATACTGGATAAGCAATGTTTTGTACAAGGAAAAATTACGATTTGTTTAGGATTGGACGCCACCATTCTCGGTAAATCTCGAGTCCAGCCTTTAAGTGAACTAGATTAGAGGGATTCATATCTGTAGAACCTCTTTTATTTCTTTCATTTCTTTTACATACTCTTTCTTCTTTCTCTTTTCTTTCGTTCGTTCTTTTTTTGTTTTCTTCCCTTTCTTTCCTCTTTCTTGGCATTATTTTTTATTTGTTGCGGTGCGTGACATGAATAGATGGCCAATCTGTGTTGATAGGAATGACAATGCTGCAGAAAACACGTGATTTTTGATTTAACTTACCATGTTAATCTGTTTTTGTTCACTTAATTTTATACATCAATTGGCGCAATACATTGATATTCAGCCAATCTGACTGTATATGAATAATGACATATCATTAGAAAGAAGAGATCTGCGAGTTGCTATAAATATCTTATTATGCGTTCAGGACTGCCTCTTCCTTCATTTTCTGGAACTATAAATGTGTTACCATGATAGATTTGCTAACACGATGGATGAATGGGAACAGCGGACCGATTTTTTCACATCCCACACTCTAAAACGAGTGTGCTACGTGTACTCATGACACACTTAAGTTTTAATCGTTAATCTTGCTTACTCGTAGGACACACGTACCCTACGTCCAAGTTTCACGAACGCGTATAAAATCTTAGTAGTAACTTAATACGTCGCAACTAGGGCTACGATAGTCTTACGACTGCTTTCGCGAACGAACCCCCATGTCCCTTCAACCCGCCACTAGGCCAGCGTGGAAAGGGTTAGGCCGAAATCCAGCATGGAACATTTTAAGGCTTCGTACAACATTGGACGAACTTAGCCATTGATGATGATGAATGGAATGTTGGTACTACTTACTTTTGCTACCAATGGAAACAATAAACTCAAAGCTATCCTGTGGTAACCAATTATAGGAATCGATGTTAATTAGCTAAATCACAGCGGGGTATTAACCACCTCCCTTTGGGTGTTATTTCCCAAAATATGGTTTCCGGTCGACGAGGGGCCTCCTAGGGTTAACGTAGTGTTTTTTGTGTATTTTTTTTTGTAAACCAACAGCTTCTATTTGTTAATTTTTATTTTACATGCCTACCATATTCCATCGTTGTAACCATGGTATCCAGGCAAACAATTACGCGTAAATGATTTTGGTCCATTTACACAGTTTCTCATTTCTTTGAACATGGTCCCTCGTGCCCCATGACATCGAAATAAGGAAAATTATTCTTCATATTATACCACCTTATATTAACCCTTTGGACCCTGGTCAGGTTAGTATAAATTGTAACACATAATTCATGGCTTAGAGGTGGCCTTCCAAATGTTTGCCGGTGATTGGAAAGCCATCTAAAACGCCGATAATGACTATAGGCTTGGTTCGACTCATTTAAATGCATTGTTCATGCTAGATGGTCGTGATGTGCCGAAGAAAAGAACTTTTTGCCCTTTTGAGGCAGAAATTAATAGATAGGCAAATTTTGATCGGCGGGATTTGATTCGGCCTTGTTCCCTAAGGATGAAATAATAAAGGGGTTCAATTCTGGTGTTGGGTTGGAATTCAAATTAATTATTAACCCTCGTCTCCGATAGGATTGGGGTGGTTACAATAGTCTGGTGCCGCCCAAAGAACCTTGCCTGTGACCTTGCGCAAGAGTCCTCACAAAAATATTTTGATGGTTTCTAGCCAGATTGACCTACTGAAAGCTAAATCTTGGATGATGCAACTTGGCATCCTTGAGCATTTTGAGATATGGTAGGGGGTAAATTAAACATGGTTACAATTAGTAAATGCTTCATAATGGGTTAAAGGTTGTCTAGTCATGCATCTGGTCCTATGGATTAAAAAAGGTATAGTTTGCTATAATCTAGGACATTTACTTTAACACATCAAAGTCTACAATGGGTTCAGGTCATCCTGGTAAACATTTAGAATGCACAGATTTCTTTTCAAAATGGGCTCAAATCTTCCATTCTGTTTGATATATGTCAAATAGAGTGTACACACCTTGTTGGACATTTGTGGTATAAATAAGGGAACTATGGAGAAGGTCCCCAAGGGTCTATGGGGTTAATCATTTAAGTCTCTGGTTAGATTCCTTAGCAATGATTGACATGAGTTAAATGTTGTATTTTCTCTGTTTTAAAACATTCCATACAACATTGAAACCAATTTGAAACAATCGGATCGTTGTAAATATTTAAATCCATGTGACCTTGAACAAATTTTGGTGTCGGTAGTATAAACACACGACGGTTGTCATGTATAGCAAACTATAACCCTTTTTAAACCTTAGTACAAGATAAACACTTCTATAACATATTCAAATCCAACATAAACATTTACAATTTTATCCCTGTTAAATTACCCCCTTCCATATCGTCACAATCTCAATATGCCAAGTGGGCATCATCCAGAATTGAATCAGCAGGTCAATTGCCTAGAAACCATCAAAACAATTTGTGTGGACGCTTGCGCAAAGACATATGGGTCGAGCCGGGACTTAACAAAGCCATCCTTCAGGTTTTTTTTGCCTTGCTAAACACACGTTTGTGGGCCAAATTATTTAATATAATGCTCAGCTAGAATAGAAGGTTCTAACTGACTTTTTTGGACGGTTTTAAGTCACAACAAAAAAAATTTTATAAAATAAAAGAAGTTTTACCGGAAGTGGGACCTTTTTAAACAAATTTAACATTTAAAAAAATCATATATCTCTTTCATGTTTAGCAAATGTAAAGTTCAAAAATATTGTTATATCACAAACCTAAACTGTCATTGCAATTCTCAGCTCACGATTGTCCATTTAACTTTACGCTCCTTTTCTATGCAAACACAAAAATCCACCGCGCGGGTAGCGGTCATGGTACAGAGTGATCCTCAAGTGATGGATGGGAGTACCGTGTGACAACGCCCTTTCGGGAGAGAAGTACCAAAAATGCCTAGTACGACGTAGGAATATCACAGACACTTGAGTTGGTGCATGGATACCTTTGGTCTCTGCCTTCCCATTGATCAACCACATGATTACCAACATAGCAGAGTATTGTGTTACAATGACGTCATAAAGTTCGCATGTTCGCAAAAATGTTTTCCATAGACTCACAGTAATAAAAAGTGGAAGATTCAATTTTTCCACCGACATCCGATTTGCATGCGGTTTTTGCTCCCACATGATAGGGAAAATAAAAGAATTTTATATAAACTATCGGTTGCAGTGCATAATTCCCCAAAGCATCTCTATGGAGAGTTTATAGTCTCTGTCCAACCGCTCATAAGGTGGCCAGTACAAAGAGGTAATAAGGACACTCTGAAAGCTCCTGCAAACATGTGACATCCCCACTGACACCGGGGAGAGCTCTCTGCGCCCCCAGAGTGGCGATCAAGCTGTAGTTCTATGTCAAAGATATTTGAGAATGCTGCATTGAGCAACTCCAGGCACTCTCGTGGCTTTCCCATGCTGCACAAGACCAAACATTTAAAAGT
>JAMKCH010036102.1:0-70023 GCA_023653785.1 Ophioderma brevispina
TCTGGTTTACAAATATCACTCAGAAATGTTGTTTCCCAAATTTTCATTGTTGGGGTTTTTTTAATGTTAATTTTTATATGAGTAATGTTTGTTTAATCACAACGCCCCCCACATGAATATCATTCTCCCAGGGCATCTTTGCCCCCTGGTGGGTGGCATTTTTGTGGCATGTGTTCATTGGGCACACGCTTCAAGAGCATGGTTCCTGGGCATTATATAGATTTTACATTCCCCTTGATATAATAATCCATTGTTATCTTAAATTGGAGGTTTAATCCTTTAATTCATACAACTCGCCGTATCTCCTTGTACAGGTGCGTACCGTTGTTGATTTGTTATCAACCCCCAGTTGATATGCAATTAAAGCGCCTTACGACGCCCGGCGCGTGTACACGGAAGTGTGGTTTAACAGCGGTTACGCTTAAGGTCGACGCGCTGTTCGGTCACGTTTAGAACTCTGAGTAACGCGCAAGTACAAACCAGGTGCCAAACGCAAAAGCAACAAACAAACCAAAACTACCAAACCAAAACTATCATTTTGCTTTAGAATTTTTCTAAAATATTAGTCTAGGAAATCTTTTGTCGAACTTGGAAGCATTTTAAGTGTTATAAAGTGGAGAATAATTTTTGGTTCCTCTATACACGATATTAATAAGTTTTCATAAAGATTTTCGTTGTTGAAAGGGAATTCAACATGTTACAGGTGGTTCCTCACAAATCACCAACTCTGCCTCTGATGCCCTCCGCATAGTGTTATCCCGCCTCGGGAGCGGCTAACGCCCGCCCTCGCGGGATCAACTACGCGACACATGGATGCATCCGTTGTTGATTTGTGATGACCACTCTGTAACATGTTTGAATCCCTACGTGTACCACATTTCTCTTAAACATTGCAATACGTGTTCTAAGATACCTGGTGGTTTATGATCATGGGTTTTAAAGGGTGGGTGACCCAATCATGGTATCAATATAATTATTTTTTGCCCTCGCATGAAAGCCTATATCCCCAAACCACTGATTTAAAATTTTGAAGTTAAGTTGGGCTTTACCTTTTGGATACTTTAAGTGATATTGTTCCGCGTTGGTATGTTTGCTTCTGCAATGTTTAGCAGTTTTCACTTGTTTTTTAAAATTTGGCTTTTTTTCAGCTGTCCTACATAGACATTACACCACAAATAAACATTTTTGTGTGTTATTAATTTTGCGCATGCTAAACCAAAAGTGTGTGAAAGTGCCAAAAAATAATGTACGCAAATTTTTCTCTTATACAGTAGTAGAAGTAAAATCGTGTACTCAATGGCCAATATGAACGTGGTGTTTGATAAATGTGGTATATGGAAATTTGGAGACTTTGGTTCATAACATCAAAATGAAGCTTTCCTGGGCCTGAATTTGTCACTTGGAGTAATGAGAAAAATCTGAACTTTCTTCTGATACCAAACTATCCATTTGATGGAGTAAAGTGGGGAGATGAGGTTGTCATTAGGTCACCCACCTTTAATAAAAACATGGAGCTTCTTGAAACACGCGAGGATTGGAGGCCTGCTAAAGATGGTGTAATGAATTGAGATCTGCATGGATTCACCAGGGCATTGGTACGTATTCTGCGGGTTTTGCACTGAGGCTTCTAAAAAGTCTTCAACATTTCTTAAAGATTATTACATTATTAACCAAAATAGTTTGTGACTTTTGCAATCCTCGGTATGGTACCGGGAAACCTCGTGAAACTCTTTTCAGTAGTTTAGGGGTTACACACATTTTCCTTTCTAAAGTTTATTACCCATGACAGTATTTTAAGCTATTGTTTTCAATATTTTTTTGTTTTGTCTGGGATGGTTCACTACAGCGTGAATCAAGAAGGGGATCAAATATTTAAAGTTTTTTCTATGTACAGGTTTTAGATGTATACTGCAAGAAGCCAATGAGAAAATAACGGCTAATTCAAACTCATACCGACGATGAGACTAAGACGTTAATGGTTTGAATATTATTGACGAGCCCGTCAGTAATTCATTTAATCAGGTCTATTTACAAAAGGTTGTCACATGATCTTGCTACGGCGGGCTTACATCCCCGCAATATGCCTAATTTGTATCGCCTCACTTCCTCAAGGGTCGACATGCCTTTAAGGCATACACAATCACATGTGTTTCATTCAGCAAGGAATAGTACACGAACGGCTCATTTTGGGTCAAAAAACAACGTCGGTCTTATGAGGAAACTGTTTGGCTAATGGAACGTTGCTTGCATCTTTGCTGCCAGCATGGCAGCTAGCCGGGATAGCGCCTGATGTGAGATTTTCATCACGGAAATGCATCCACGCTGTCGATTGCGATTGCTGACTCGCACACTTGATGTAACTGTATTAAGCACATTCTAGGGGCATGTAGGAGTGCGTATGCCATATCAGAGGCCGGCTAAGCTTTTTGCATGCTAAATGTGTATGCTGCATAAGCCAAGGCTGTCCTCAATCCTGGCTTTATATGGAAAATCATGAAAATTAACCTTGGTTGGTGTTAAATCCCTATGATATAGAACAATGTTGGTTTGTAATTTATATCTATATAGGGTGAAAATTCTTAAGGGTAATTTTACAATTTTTCAAAAAAAGTCATTTCAGAATCCGGTTTGACTATTTGAAAATAATGATGTATCATTTTCGTCTTTGCTTATTTTTACAGTCACTTTGTTTGAACCTCAGGGTTTATCTCTTAAATAAGTTTTCAATGGTGAGGGGGAATTTTGTGGACGTCTGTCATTTTGTGGAAGCATTTTGACAAATAATTTATAGAGTAACAAAGTTTTTTTGTTGTATGAAACATTATTTTGCTAAATTTTACACTATTTTCTGGCAGTGTTGATGTCCTTTCTTGAGTCTGTCGTATTATCCATGCAGGGCTCAACACACTGATGGGGGAAAGCTCTGGCAAAATAGGACAAGTAGATGATAAATGGGGGGGGGTGGAATTTTGGCCAAAAAAAATTAAAAAAATATGGCTGTCTCTAAAGAACATATTTACAAAGAACTAGTCACAAGCATGAAATCCTTGTCATGGGCACATTGTGACATTTATACTCCCGAAAAAGACCAGTTTGGCAAACAAATTTTTCAAATATAATGGAATTGTTGGTTTCAGTATGTTGCACTTCAAGATGTAAAACTGTGAATATATGTTGCTCACTGTGCACAAAGAAGCAACTCTTGTTTTTGCTTTGCAGCTAAGAGTTAATGAAACTTGAATAGCTTGTGAAATCTGTAATACTTAAAGGAGAGTCCAGCCAAAAACAATATTTTAAAATTTACTGAATTAACCATCCTAACGACCACTTGTAACTTACTGAAAACAAGTTTGATTTTCGATTACATTTCTAATTTTGCATAACAAACTAACTTTCATCACAGGTATTTGCACCATGAATGGCTATGTGTTAATCCAACTAGCACCTGCTTTTATTATATGAGAAAACAACAAGAGCAATATGTGAACTTGCTGGTCAGTCTTTTCAAATTTACCAAAAGCATGCCATAATCGGGGTGGCACTAGAGTAAAATTTAGGAGGGCAAAATAATACACAATTATACTCATAGGTAAACAGCCCTATTTTATTGCTTAAAAAACTGTTTTCTCTGAAATTTTTGAAACTCTTGGGGTCAGTTTCCCTTGCCACCAACTGGCACCACCCCAGCAATGAATGGTGGCAGTGCCCGCAGCCATCACTGCCCATCAGCTGAGCTCTCAATAAAAAGCACATATATTAATAGCGTGGGTCACCTGATTGCAACCCATCCCCACTTAATCATTCAAAATTGAGATTTGGCATCAGAAGAAGTGCATATTTTTATATTCCTTTAGTGAAATTTAAAGCCCAGGAAATGTGTTTTTTAATGTTACAAACAAAAAACGTCTCCAAATGTTTGTTTTTTTTTCTTTTTTTTTTTTGGTTCGACCATTCATACAAACTGTCCTTAAGCCAATGTAGTACACATTTTTACTTCTAATCCATGCTGCATGATTTAACTCAAAATTCATTAATCCTGGCGTTATTTTGCTGATATGCTTCCAGGTGAGGGAGAAAACATGAAAAATTGGGCTATAATCGAGTCACCCACCTTTAATTTCTCCTTAATTTCTCGTGCTTTTTTTCACACATATAAACATCAAATTGTTTTCAAATTAGAACAGTGATAGGTGTGAATATTTTTTTCTTTGCTGGAGCCAGCCCAGTTAATCTGTGATGATATGCATTCCTTGATAATTCTAGCAATAAATCACAAGAGTGGAACGTAGTGACTGTCAATGTTTAATGAAGCCATTTCACGTTCTAATTACACTGGTCAGTTTGCCGTTGTCCATTTAGGAGTCGAGCTGGTATGATGCCTTTGTTTGACGTGATAATTTCAAGCATCGTTGGCTTTAGGTTTGTTTGCATACAGGCTTCTGTTAGCATCATATTGAGAGGGTACAGTCGAAGTATGGCTTTCATAACGAAATATTTAAATATTTCAATTAAAATTGGACTTAGATTTGTTAACACTTCATGTATACAGTGATGTGTTTTAAATTTTTTAATCAAGGAGAAAAATATGAGAAAAAATGAGAGATGAGAGAGAGAGGAGGATATGGAGGGGATAGATGGAGGGTGGAGGGGGAGAGATAGAAAGAGATAAAGGAGATCCTCTTTTATTTAGGATTGTGGCGATTTATTTTTTTTCGATCCAATGTTGAGAGGCAACATGATGAGATGTCCTCATTAGTTTTAAAGTTAAGGGTTGTTTTTTTTTAATTGAAGAATATGGAGATATTTTGCGAATGCTTTTTGAATGGTGAATTCCTAAACACGCGGGCAGCAAAAGAAAAGAACATAGGCTAACCCAATAAATTTTGGTAATTTTCAAGAAGATCAGAGAGAGCGAGAAGGTTGCTAATAAATAAAACAGGGAACAGATATGGTTGCAGAGTACCTTAAAAATGATGGCATGCTAAAACATCCCTTAACTTGATGTGTGGGAATTTATGGGGCGCAGTGGGAGCTTATGATGGGAGTATTTTTAAATGCATCATGCTTTCTCATTTTAGCATAAGCTTGGGAGGGGCGGCACAATTTTGAACTCTTTGAAGGCATCTGAGTTGATCAGCAGTAATTGTCCAGGCAAGGTTTACCCGGTCCTTTCTGAACATAAAGATGACTCCAGTCCGTGGGGGCACTTCCTATCAAAGGCGTAACGCATGCTTGGTCTGAAATTCAAAAAGACCTATTTCGCGCGCTTTCCAGGACAATTTTTGACAATTTACCCCCTATTTTCCGGAAAAACATGACAATTTCGCTTTAAAAAGTACCCCTTTGTTTACCAATTCAAGGACTTTTACAAAACCAATACGCCTATTTGGTGCCAACATGACATCATTTAGATGCAACACCTTTAATTGTGAAAATGACGAGCCTGATTTCCACATTGAACCTAACGTTCATGATTTTGTTGAAAATCGATGAGTTTAAAATAAATTTTACATCCATTTCCTGTTTGACAAACAATTTGAATTCAGGTTCATTTAAAGATTTTAAAGTACTGAGCAAAATTATTTATAACCGTCAACGTCAACGGAGCCCACAGTCAGTGAGAATACTGTGAGATTATCAGGAAATCCAAGGCGGTAAAACTGGGGTTTGTGACAATCGTAAAACTGTCGAATTTGGCAAGTCCGTCCCTCATGCATACCGTAGGGATCGAATTGGGATTGAAATCACAACACAAAAAAGCACTCACCCTTTTTGGGTTAATGTGCGTCCGGGTATGCATCCTAGCCACACTTTTTTTGAACATTCGTCTTTCGGAAGAAATCTTGCAATTCCCGTCGGGGCATTGTTTGCAAGCCCGCGGTCGACATCTTTGCCATAATTTTCCCATTTTTTGCGACGTGAATCCCTTTCGCTTTTAGTGCGAATACGGCGGTGCGGATAGTATTTGTTCCGAAATTTTCCCACGGCAGACTGTGTCACAGACTGCGAAAGATACGGTCCACTTATAATGTCTATATTGGCACTGGAGCGTGAGAGACCACGTTATCCGTCCCCCATAGATTCGGCACCAGTATTTCCGCACCTCCGTATTGGTTTAAAGACCGATAACAAATAACTTAAGAAGAGAATCTCCGTGGCTAGTGTCTCTACAAATTAGAGTAAACAGGGAAAAACAACAAATTTCCCAGAAAACTTCAGGCTCCAAAATGTTGGTAGGTTGTTGAAATACACCCTATTTTTTTCATTTCGAGGACAACTGTCCTCTGAAACCACCCTATTCTTGAATTTCGGCGGACAATGATCAAATGTTCGCGAACCGAGTGGGGAAATACCCCTTTTCGGCTCGAAATTTAGAAAGAGCATGCGTACACATGGGCAAATCCTTGGTCTCCACCGGGACTCCAGTTTTCCATGGAACCTTTTCAAAAAGAGATAGAAGTTGTAATTGGTCAAGTAAGTGAATGTAGTGCCACTGACTAGAAAGATTAAACATGACCTTTTGATAGTACCATTGAGCTAACACTAGGGAAGACCAAGATCTGTCATAATGCATCCTAGGGTAAACATAATATTGGTAGCTGAAGAGCATTTTGGCCACAACTTGGAGCCTCTCTCCTCCAGGCCCGTAGCCAGGAATTTATTTGGGGTGTGCAAATTTGCCAGAAGTGGACCTTTTTCCCACAAACAAATTTTTTCGGGGTGCTTGCTCTTGGGGGGGGGCGGCGCTTTTCCGGTTACTCCAATTTTTTTACCGTCGCGTACAAAAACAATGATAATAATAGTAGGAATGTGTAATGCAGTAGTATTGACCTCTGCATCTTTACCTATAGTTACTCAAATAATCACAGCACTTAAAACAACAGCTTAAAAAACATGAAAAGCGGACCTTCATCATGATGAAGCAGACCTTTGTCACATTTTTTGGGGGGGGTGCATCCCCGGTCCACACCCCCCGGCTACGGCCCTGATCATCTCTGACAAATGTGTACAATAACATAAGTGGCAGAAAAGATGGGGTCATGTTCCAACCTTAATATTGACAGTGTATAAGTGTGTGGCCGTGTTTTCGGGAAGACCAAGACATCTTCTCTGACTGAATTAGTCAAATAAAAATGCATTAGTGAGGTTTAGTGTAAATACTGCAAATGGAAAATCTGTGTAAATAGAACAGCCAGAGTTGTGTGCAAACAGGGCAAAATAGGCAAATAATGCCAAATGATGAACCAGTAAGGGAAAAATTTTGTATTAAAAGAGGGAAACTCCAAGTGGACTTTTGAGTATTAGGTGGAGATCAACTCCACTGAAGGGTTATTTTTCTGAAATTTTTGCATGAATAACGGATGAGGATGAAGTTGTATGTGGGTCATGGGTGTTTCATGGGAACACCCATGAACGACACACATCAAAGCGCCTAATCTGTTTGTGGTTTGTTCTTTATTTTGTAATCTATTTTGATTGATTTTGGTGACTTGCTATATTGGAAATAGGCTTGGGCCGTCATCATCTACCCATAGTTTTGATATACAACAGGAGCCCCCTAGAGAGCAACCAACTTTTGGAAACCAGTTACAGAAGTGAACTTCCTCCCTCCATTTCCACTGTGTGTAAACATGATGAGAGCAGTATCGTTGAGATGCCAGACCCACTGCTTCAATTACTTGTGGTGTATACCTCCATCTAGTGACAATTTTGAACAATACATTTGCTGTTGGGCACATAATGCACCCATTTCTCCAGGGAAAAAGGTATAGAAATAGTAGCAATTTAATACAATCTTAGGGGAGTGAGGGACATTTAGGAAATGTGAGGAAGTATTCTGCTTCATGCAGATTGTGACCTATTATATCAAAATGTTCCACATATTGTAGTGCAGAACATACTTCTGTTTTTCAAGATAGATCGAGCTCAAACAGATAGAAGACTGTGCCTTGAGAGTTCCATGGGCTCAGTCCCGGGGGGAGGGGGGTCTCAACACAAATGACCATACGGGGATGTGCCACAGACATCGGTCTCATTTTCAGCCCTCTGGTATATCAATGACCCCTTTTTTAATGCCAATAGCAATTGGTCATTTTTTCAAAATTTTCTCATATTTTTCTAAAAATTGTTGGAAAATTAGTCAAATTTCTTCAATCTGAAGCCAAAATTGTCCCAATTTGCTTAAAATGTCAACATTTTGAGGAAAAAATGTTAAATTTGGGTTAAATTTTGCCTAATACCGTGCATCTCTGGTATAGCTATGGGTCCCTTTTTTGGCAAAAAAAAAGGATAGCTATGGGTACTTCCAGACTCTCGGACGCACATCCCTACCCAAACCAAACTTGAGAACCCCCCGGGGGTTTTTTTTTTTTTTTTTTTTTTTTTTTTTTTTTTTTTTTTTTTTTTTTTTTTTTTTTTTTTTTTTTTTTTTTTTTTTTTTTTAGACAAATACCGTGCTTTTTGAAACTAAACCCTCACATGTAGGCAAGACAAGCATTGATTTTGAACTAGGCCACATTCTATAACGAGATTAAGCCAATTCCCTCTGATAAATTGTTTTGACTGGCACTTACAAATTAGTGCTTATGTAGTGGCCGACATGAGGTACCTTTGATGTAACATGTCATCATGTCCATATAAGTTGTTTTGTGCATTTTAGTGGACTCACTACAATAATAATTAGCTCTTTTGTACACATACAGTTCAAAATGATTTGTTTTTTTTTTTTTGAAGAAGGAAATTACACATTGATTTTCACATTTCCTAGTATTGTTTCATACTTTATCACTTCATTGGTTTAATTGTCTGTGATCAACTCGCTGTTAAATTTAATGCCTGGAAAAGAAGGAGAATTGGAAAGCTCTTTTGCCAGGAATTTTTGCCTTGGAGAGAAATGTTGAGAAATTATAAATAGTAACATAGAAATATTAGGGATATTTTTCATTTTGGTGAAATATTTTTGGCTTGTTTTGTATAGAAACCCAATGGACTTGGAATAACACTGGACACCTCTAATTTTTCATTATTAATGAGAAACAGGATTTTATATTATGTTTTGTGTACTTTGACGTGTTTGAGGAATACAACAGAAAGTCAATTTGCTTATTTTATTCCATGTATCTGAGTGCGAGATTGAATTCACAGTTTTACAATTCTTTCATGTTGTTTCTTTGGTTGCACATCACATTTTTGCATTAGCCATACAGTGTCCTAAATACTTTAGGATCCAAAATAACAGGAAAAGTTCCAAGAACATGTTTTGGATACCCTCAATATGTTACACAAGTAGGGGGCATTTTCAACGGGACGAGGCTGGTGTGCCGACAAAACTGTTACATTGCTGTTACAAAATTTTATGGATCACTGCACTTGCCAGGTAAATACAGATATACCCAGCGAGGCAAGCAAGCCAGAAAAATATTTGAAATTGTGTGCAAATGGACAAGTTTGCCCGGCAAACACTTTTTGTTACTGTAGGAGCAAAAAATCTGAGGATTGGAGTGGGGGGGGGGGGGGGAAATCATTACACATTGTTCAGTTACTATTTCATATTTAAGTTTGTACGGCATATTAAGGTGGTTCTCATGTGTAGCTCAGAGTTATAAATAGGTCAAAGATCATATTTCCCAATAATTTGTCACATCAAAACAATTTCAAACCAAAAGAATGTGTCTTCACATTTATATTTCTGTAGGCTTTTTCAGCTCTCTAGGGGAGAACTAGGGGAAAGAAAAAAATTGTGAAAAAAAGAGCCCCCCCCCCCCTCATTTCAAATTTTTGACCTCTTTATACCCCTTGCATTTGTTACACAACCCATAATTGGGTATGGCCCGGCCCTAACCTGGGGGGGGGAGGGGGTTGGGGTGAATTGAGGGGGGGGAGGGTGAAAGGAGGGGGGAGGTTGGAGGGGAACTTCCAAAAAGCACTTAAACCCCTAAAATGTTTCTTCAAAAAGGCAAACAAGCAATTTTTTTCGGTTTGACGCGAGCAAAAATCCGGGGGTTTATTGCTATGTTGTCAGGAAAATTCATACCAATAGCCTCAACGTATCTAAAAAAATCTTTTGCTTAAGCATAACGCAAAATGACTACAAGTACAATAGTCATCATTTATGAAATACGGATTGTTCTATTGGAAGAAAATGTCACCCAATCATTACTCAGGAAATACTTCAAACTGTGCAATTTTCGCAAGTTTATTTTTTTTGCGAATTTCGCCAAACAATAAGAAAATTTAAACCGCGAAAATAGTAAACTTGCGAAAATGTTTTCACATACATTTGGAAAGGTAAGTAATGTAATGGTCCATCGTGAATTTATCACAACACAAAAATGTCCTGGCTGCCGCCATTCACAAAAAATTCTGCTTGCGAAAATATCACCATTTACAGTATTGAGCATAAATATATTTAGTCTCTAGCTCTCTTTTTGTTATTTTTCAAGAATCACTTATTTAAATCAATTTAAAATGAAATAATGGAAATGACAGTAAAGAAATAGTAAATGTAAAATCATTTCATGCCATTTATGTAAAATTACACAAGGTTTTCAGTATACAAAAGATACAGAAATACAATTTTTAATTTAAAATAAGTCTCTAAAGGTCATACTTTCAATTTGTGAAGGTTAAGACCATTCATCTGATGGCTTTTTTATGATTTTTTCTATTGAAATTTGACTTCTGCAAAACAAATAAGGAAAATGGAAACTTATGTTGTCCCCAAATTTGTTCTGGCATGCCCAATTTAGTGATCGCCTCCAAATGTACAAAAACAACCATGCATTTTATTTGTAATTGCATGTTTCTGCACATCAGTGATTTTGCTTTACCTGATAAAAGCCTGATAGAGCCAAATTTATTTTCAGTTATTTTGAAGGTGAAATTTTGCTAGGTGTAGGCAGGTTAAGTTTATTTTAATTCAACAGAAATTAAAAAAAAATTGTACTTGACCTGCAGAAAAGAAGCTCACTATGTGTGAGAATGAAAGAAGGGGGAAAGATGACTGAGAAAATGTGATCAAGTTAAAGCCACAAACGGTCATTGTATTCCAAATTCAAAATGCCCATTTTGTCTCCAAATTGCTAGTGCTAGGTCATATCAACACCTTATAATACTATTCTTTGTAAAAAACAGACACTTAAGCATTTTAAAATGGTCCTGAAGATGCCATTTACGACTATTTCTACACCTAAAAAGTCGGATCCCGACTTTTATTAGTAAAGAAAACATAAAATCACCATTTCTTGACAAATATGGTGTGTTACACTTAGCCACTTACAGGGATCTTTCCTACAACAATTTCCAATACAACAGTGCAAAAGATGCACTTTGATGAAAAATAGGGGATGCTATTTTTTTACATTTTGAAAAAATTGCTGATAGTGGCTTTAAATGTTGATAATATTGATTTTGAGACATAGCCAATATTAATGTTCATTTTCCCAGAAATATTTTTCCACCCCTCATTGTTTATGGAAATTTCATGAAACTATAATCGGGGACAGAAACCCTTTGACGAGCCCATACTTCCTTGTTCTCTGCATATTTACTGCAGAAAAAATGCACTTGCCTGTGGTTGGCCACCAAAAGCGCTCTGCTGTTGCTGGGTCACTGACCAGGCGCGGATTCAGGGAGGGGGCGGAGGGGCGTGTGCCTCCCGGTAATTCTGCAAAACCTTGCAAAATCAGCCCATTTTGGACAAGTTTCAGCCTTCAGCCCCCCGTAATTTTGACGTTTTTCAAATCCTGGATCTGCTTTTGCTGACTACGCGTCATACACGCTGATAGCTCCACCCCTTTTACAAGCAGGTGGGTACGCGCTCGTCAAAGGGTTTCTGTCCAAGGAGTATATTATTTTATTTATTTAAGCTTTCTTTAGGCAGGGTAGCACCTTCAGTGACACAAGCACTGATTTCCAAGGAGGCCCTGCATTTACAGAATGTACATGTACTTGCTAAACCTAAGTACTCTATCTAAAATTGAAATGCAAAAAATACAATGATAAAATTGCGATGAATAATAAATATAATGAGAATACAAAGATATCAGAAAGCAGATCAAAATATACAAGTACGCTTAAGTTGTTACAAATGTTGAGCGTTTAACGTTGAAAGACTCACTTGTATATAGTCACAGCATAGATCTGCAGGAAGACTGTTCCATATTTTGGTTGCTCTCACATGGCATACCTTTACCTGCATTTAAGTTCAAGATGGTTCATACAAGAGTTGGTGGTTGGACTCTGGTTCCCTTAGAAATGAATGATGCATGAAAGTGAAGGGCGACGAAAGTATAACCTGGGCAAGACCTTTAACACATTTGAAAATATTTTGTTTTTTAAAATTTGATTAATATAACCCTCTCAATTAGTTTGGGTCCACTGCAGTTACTCATCATTCTTTAACAAACAGAGCCCAGGGGGCCACTTAATTCCCGTGGTGTCCACCTACAGCAGGACCTTCCAGATCTGACCCTAAACGTGATATCTTTCCTTCGTTCAGACTATCCTTATCACAGATAAACCCTAACAGCATACCCTTAACGCGGCAGGGCAACATTTTCACGAATTTGAAATTTCTTTCACTTTGTTTCGGCAAATGATAGTCTAAGGGTATTTCAAAGAATAGATATTAATATCTTAAACCATAAATCACATACAAAAAAACGATAGGGACATTATAACAGGCTAAAGACAACCCATTTTCGCACCGATTTACACATTTGCAGCCCCCACATAAATCGACTCTTTCTTCCTGGCATCCGCAGCGGAAAATTGCCGAATCCCCGCGTTGCGCACCCAAAATAAAACTGACTCCGGAGTCCCGTCCGAGTATAGACACAGATATTTTTAAGGCCTATAGTATTATAATAAACCAATGGAAGGTGTAAATTTCTGGGAACAAGCTGAAAATGTTCAGAATTGTTGCGAAATTTTCTAGAATAATATCCTAAAAGTCCCCAAAAATCCTCTTTGTGCATTTTTCAGAAATAGGGTCAAAGTTTGTACATGGGTAACAAATTAAACGAAATCTTTCAATTGTCCTTAAATGGTTCCACATTTTTGTCATGTCCCAAGGATTCAAAAAAGGTTATAGTTTGCACCTATCTATGGCTTTTAGTTTAATATAACTATATGTTTAAAAAAGGTCAAGGTCATGCGGGGGTAATTTTCCAATGTCGGTATTCTTCTGAATATGTGTCAAATTCTTCATCTAGTGGTACATGAACACCAATGATATTTAAAAACCGGTGATGGTCATTCCTTGCAAAATTACAGGCCAGTGGATGGGTTTCTACAGTCTCCTATTGGGGTCACTGCTTTCTGCTCTTTATATGTCATATTGGATCCATGTAGGTGAATTGAATGAACATTTTCTGTTTTAATATGACTCTACGAGCAATTTGAATAAAATCTGAGTTTCGAATGAAATTGGATCATTTTGAAATATTTACCACCATGATGACCTTGAATGATTTAGGTCTGTATTACTTTAAACACGGTTGTAGATAGGGCAAACTATACCTTTTCTTGATCCTTGGGACATGACAAAAATGTTGAACACATTAAGGACAATTCTAATATTTTGTAATTTTACCCCGTACAAACTTTGCCCCCTTATTTCCTGAAACGCACAAAGAGGTTGAGGGACTTTAGTAATGTTATTTCAGCACATTTCTGCAACAATCCTGACATTTTCAGCTTGTTCCCGAAATTTCACGTTAAAACTAAATTTCTTGGCCGATTTAGGAAAATTATAAACCTGAATTGAGCAACATTTAATAAAATTATGTCCCATTTTTCATGTTCATCTCTCGGTAGCATGAAAAAAAGAAGACATGACGGCCCGTCAGATAACTAAGCCGAACCCATCTTCGCGGTGAGGTTTGCAATCTTTCTGTACGGGGAAAGACCATAGCGCCACCATAGCGCAAAACTGGTGTATTGTTGGTTTGTTTGAGAATTCCCATTTTTTTCCTTACTAACGCTCTGGGGCTTTAATTCCGATTTGCTGTCCGATGTTCGAGTATTATTTTTTCAGAATCTACCGTCCTCTTCATATTTGTACATCACACCATAATCCAAGAATTTCACATATTGGATCCAATTTAAGTCTTCCTCCTTTCGACCCGACTTTAATAAAGTTGGATCCAAATCCGGGTCCTTTTTACTGCATCATCCCCAGGTTCTCGATAAAACGGCTGTAATTAACTACGGTTTTTTTTTTTTTGTGTCGCATGAACGAATGTTCATGGAGGGACATACTAGTCCAACTTTCCTGTGTGTCCGTGGCCTCCCGTGGTCCGTCCGCGTCCGTCGTTGACTGGTTCACTTTTTAAAAATGCTCTACAGGCTTAACGCTATCCTGATTTACTTCAACTGTGATAAGTATTATAGTGGAGGTGCTGCAATATTATGTGTTACTTTTGGCTGCATTATTTGCATATTCATGAATTTTAATTAGCTTATTTTGCATTTTTCCAGACATTTCGTTTAACCTTTTTTGAAATGCTCTGCTGCTAACGCTAACCCGATTTACTTCACACTTGGTAGGGGGTGTTAAAGTGATGTGCCAAAATATTATGTTGTAGCTTTTGGCTGCATTATTTGCATATTCTGAAATTAATTAGCTCGATTTGGGCCAGTCAAAATGACACCCTTTCCCCACAAGGGTTTGTGTGCAAGTTATCTGGATTTGCCGTAAGGCGTTAATGATGTAACTTGGTGGAAGGAAAGCGGTTAAAGAGTTCTCGACCTGATTAGATGGGGGCAATTTTCGGGCCGATTTAAACATATCAGATGATCTCATTGCATATGCAAAAATCGCGTAATCGCTATTTTTTGAAACAGTACATAGGATATGCAAAACTTCCTTCCTGCACGAAAACCTTTTTAGGGTGTGCCTCTTCTTTGCAATTTGAAAGTTCCTGATACATGCGGCTTATTTATGCAAATGAGCTAATTAAATATGCCATATTGCTATTCGCTAAAATGGTATCAATCGGAATATGCAAAATTCCTTTGCTACATGTAAAACTACTAAACTATCATCTTGTGTGTGAATCTATGAGGGGGCGGGTGGGGTTTAAGTTGGTGAGGTGGGGTGCATCTGGTGGGGTGGGGGGTGGCGTCGGGGTGGTGGTACGTCGGGGAGGCGGGGTGACCTCATGTGACCTTGTGTGACCTGGTGATCTCATGTTACCTTGGTGACCCCATGTGACCTTTGTGCCCCCATGTGACCTTTGTGACGCCCTCGTGACCTTTGTGACCCCCATGCGACCTCAGTGACCCCATGGGGGTGACCTCATGTTCCCAATGTGACCTCATGGGGTGACCTGTTGTTACCCATTGACCTCGGTGACCCCCTGTGGACCTCGGTGATGCACCCAGGTGGTGTGACCTCGGTGACCCCATGCGACCTTTGTGACCCCATGTGCATTTGGTGACCCCCCATGTGACCTTTGGTGACCCGGACCCTTTTGTGACCCATGTGACCTTGTGACCCCATGTGACCTTGTGCGCCATGTGACCTTTGTTCCCCCATTGACCTTGGTGACCCCCATGTGACCTTGGTGACCCCCATGTGACCTGGGTGACCACCCCTGTGACTTTGTTGACCCATGTGACCTTTGTGACCCATGTGACCTTTGAACCCATGTGACCTTTGTGACCCATGTGACCTTTTTGGACCCCATTGACCTTTGTGACCCATGTGACCTTTGTCACATGTGACCCTTGGTTACTTTACGTCCACCTTGGTGACCCTCATGTCACCTTTGACCCCCATTCACAAACCGTGATGGAGTACGACACTAGTGTCCACGTCCGCGATGGCATTTTTTCCCATACATTTTTGGTAACCTATTTTAAAATGCTCTGCTGCTAAACCCTGCTGATTTACTTCACTCGGTAATTTGTATAACCTGTTCTCCAGTGCATTTGTTCTCTTTCTAATCAATCATTTTTGCCAAACTTCATCATAAAGCAGTGATCGCGCACCAGGCGACACTTGTGGTTCGAGAACCGCCTTGTTTTTATTACCGTATCGTACTGTGTTCCACAAGTACGTATTGAGACTAGTTATCCACCAGGATCTCTGCCAGGACCACTGGATCGACCCTCGACCCTAAGGCGATTGTGAAAATCTCACAATCGCCAACACGCCATTTGTTGATCGCATGGGGAACGAGTGAATGATTACGTCGTTGAAAACAGATCCCAAAATGGCTCGTTCGAACTGGTTTTTCAAGACAACAACCGACAGGATATAAATGACGTGGTTCTGAACCTGGATATTATTATAAAAGATGACCTTTTTGAAAGTTTCAAGCGAGGCAGATCATTTTTTGATGGGTAACACAAGCACGGCCATTCTCGGCAATACAGTGGCCCGAATGTGTATTACACTACCGTTGATATCACTACTAAGCGTGGTGGCGAACTAGGATTTGTCTATAAGTTTTTTTTTTTAAATCACAGTTAACAACATTTTTCATGTTTAGTACCATGCACATACATCAGATCCATCGTCTCTCATGGCCATGACGTGTGGCCCATGTGCATGGATGGCAGGCATGGAGACTGCAGTTATTTGGTATGGTATGTGTTTTTACATGTTAAGGGCTGCCTTGTTGTCCTCTTAAACGCACTGGGCACATTTCTCACAAAATATGAATTTTCTCTTTTACTTCAATACTACTGTCAAATGATAGTCTAGGCCTTGGAAGAACAGACGATATCATTTACACATAAATACATCCCCAAAACAGATATGGACATTGACATGAGAATAAAGACATCCAGGGTAATTTGTAGGCCAACTTTAGTTTTTTCCCTAACTTTTTAATCAACAAATGTGTAGATTACATAATTTTTTTGACTCGTACTCCCTGATATTAAAACCTAGGTTTTATCAGACCGATCAATCGGTGTGCATGGCGTGGGAAACATTCATACAGCGTGCGTGTTATTGTGTTAATGCCATGTTCCGTCGTCCTGCTTAATTTAGCAGTCGCTGGCGACGACCCAATTTATAAAATCGCCTCTCGCTGTACCCTTTGAGCTGATTTGGTCTAATCATTTCGGGTGAGGGCTTTTGTATATAAAAGCCTTACAACTAAGTCAAAAATATCGTTTTGAAAATCTTGAGGGGCTCCTATTTTTCAAATGTGCCAGGGTCTCTTCAACCTGCCAAACCTGCGATATCGGTGGAGAGACACAAAACATTAGCCACATCATAGATGACTGTGAGGTCTCCAAGTCCCCAAGAGGAATTCCAGGCCTGATCACCCTGAGATGAGACAATATCAGCTGGTTAAAGACGGATCTTCCACTGTGATTTTGGACTGGCAATCAAAACGAACTAACTATAGTGTCTCCTTTTGGATGATAAAGATTCTGAAACATAATACTCATAAAATTAGGATCCATCTTCATCCATGCAAATTTATTTGTCTCTCTCCTGAGTTGAAAAAATCTATTTTCAAGTCATGACGGAAACCAATAAATTTTGCTTGGACCTCAGTTGATCCAATTTTTATAAGAATAAAGGTAGAACAAAGTGATGCTCATCAATCACAACAGAATCGTCCTTTTCTTTTCCAAAAACAAGATAGGCCCGCTGCCCTGCACTGAAATCTGGTCTCTGTATACCCTTTAATTAAAACGAAACCGCGCGTAATGTGGAAAATTTTGCAATATCATTAGTGTTACCAGAGGATTTTGTTCTACCTAAGTAAGTGCATTGGTCGCATTTTAATATTTTTTTTTTTCTTTTTTTCGTAAGTAGGGGCCAGATCCGCCATTGTCTACCCTAAACGCCGACTTGATGAGTGCAAAAATGATAACCTTTTGGTCAAGTTTGCTTGGGTTTTTGTGACCCGTTTTCGCAGGCTTGGGTCCGCCCGCGGTGTGAAACCCTACCCTTCCCCCGCGTTTTTTCGTGCTCGCGGATGACAACAGTTTAGGTAAGTGGCCCCCCGTTAACAGAGTTCTGATGTCAAGCTTATAAAATTCTACACGTGCTAATCTATTATGAAGAATTTGACAATGAATTTAAAAGTCATTAGTACCAGTTGACCATACAAGGGGCTGCAGTAAAAAGTTTCAAATGGTGGGCATGACAATGGATTAGCAAAGCATAATCAGAAGTATCCTTTGGAACATAATATGTAATTAAAGCCTTCTAATAACACCACACCGCTTGGAATTACATGTAGACATATGATTGATATGGTCAGACCAGGACTTCAAAGGATCAAAATTACCACCAAGATTTTTAACTGGTTCACCCTTTCTATATTTATCTTATTAAGTGTATAGTAACCATTATGAATTTTACTGAGATTGCTGTGGTACCAAAATCCTGACTTGGTTTTTTGGCATTTCAAGTGAGTTTATTTTCATCAAACTCATTTCAGAAATGGGTTGTTTTAAATTTGACTGAAGTTCTCCAATCGAGTATGGATTATCTGAAGTACAAAGAAGTGTTGTAGCATCAGCATACATTTAGCAATTACATTTACAGTTAACACTATTTGGAAGACTTTGTGACAAATATAATAAGAAGAGTACCGAGTATAGATCCTTGAGAATAGCAATATATGATATGTTTTAAGTCATAAAGAAGTAATTAAGGTTTGACTGCCTGAGTTCGGTCCCGCTGAGATCGGATCGAAACCACTGAAGTTCCGGACCAGTAATACCATTTTGCAAAAGTTTGTCAAGAGGAATGGTTAACCATCAAACGCTTTTTCTTAGACAAGGAAAATTGCGCCAGTCACAAGCTAAACTTCTTCATCCATATTTCAAATAAAATCCTGTACATCAGGCAAAGTAGTCAGCAGTATAATGATTTGCCAGAATGATTATCAGAAAGAAGTCCATTAGAAACAATGTATGAAGACACATTTTATGAACACTCTTTCACTTATTTTAGAAATGTTTCCGACAGAAATGGTCGATAGTTTCCCCCCACCTCTGATTGTCAGCCAGTCTTAAAATATAGGGGTAACTTTGTCTTTTTTTCCCATTTCTGTCGGAAAAACTGTGTACCAAGAGAAAGGTTTACAATAAAAGCAAGGGAATTGCTAAATATAAGGAGCCGCAAGCTTAAGAAGTTTTACACTGTGAAACCATCGAAAACCAGGGGACTTAATTGTAGCCAATATCACTGTAGCATTTATAACAAAAAACTCTACACAAATGTAATAATAGCTTCATAAAACAGTGATCTCACTTGGCCTCGGAGAGGTGTCCTGAGTTTCATGGTTAGGTCAGCAACTCATTTCCTTCCAACAATTACAACAACCTCTAAACTTGGTAAATGTTCCGTACTTCTTTTAAACTAATTTTATAACAAAGAGACCCTCCAGCATATTCTTAATATTTGTTCTACTCTCATCAGGATAGGTTTACTTACTTTGGCGCCACAATTTCTGCCCTGTCTGGACATCGTTCTTGGACATTTTACTGATGCCATCTTCCACAGTGCCATTTCCTGGTATCAAAATCTTTACGGATATTTCTGGGTGGACTATTGGAGGAGGTACTATTCCACCCAACATTCTCACCATTAATCATCTCTGCACTATGTCATCATCCTCCATATACAATTTTCAAAAGCACCGTCACACGGTGTCGATCAAACTCCAAGGGTTTGAACTCTGGAGGTGAAAATATTGCATCCATTATTTTACGTCACACCTCCAAATGTTTGTCCACACGATGGCCCAAACTTGAAAAATCATCCATCCTGACCATTCCATCCTTCCTCGCTTCTCCATATCGGAGATGTAAAGGGACCGGGGGGAAAAAAGAAGGGGAAAGTCAGACAGAGGAATACTAGGAGGGGGGGTGTGAAGAAAAGCACTAGTGGCGGGGGCGGTTAGGAGAATACACGACCAGAGACAAAGCGAAGGAAAGGGGTGATAGTGGGGAGTGTCAAGGGGAAAAGGTGGCAGCAGCTAAGCGAGATACACAGTGAAGCCGAGGTGGCCTCATGTGCATATGTGCATCAACTATGACCGTCATGGCCGATGTGGGGGAATCACAGCGAAACTCCGCTCTCGTATTCGCGGGCGCGGCAGCATGATACCCCATGGCAACGACCATGGCCAAACAACCACAGTCAGTGTGTCCATAAACGGAGGTTGAAGTCTCACCCCCACCCGGGTGTTGGTAGTAACTGGGTGGGGTGAATCAAGTCACAAGCACTAGCGTAGATAACCCTCGTAAGCAACAGACCGTAATTGAAGAATAAAACTCAACGAAGGGGGAGAGGGAAAGGAGGGCCCAAAGGGTTCGAAATACCGCTGGCAGCGGGAAAATCAGCAAACCCCCGGGATGTGTGTCAGACATGGCAGCTAAAGTTGGGGTGTAAAATGACTCCGAACAGACAGATTCAGAAGTCGCGGTGATATGGACAACCACGCACTGTTCTGGTGACCGTGGTTGCACGACTACAAAGTTTGAGAGAGTACGAAAGTTAATCGCTGTACCAAATGATGGGCGTGGTGACACATTTATCATGATCCTAGTGTGAATTGGGATACATATATATCGACTTGAAAGGCACTCACCCAGTGGACACTAAGTGCAGTACAGGAGTCTTAAGTTAATAGACCATTCCAAGGCAAACCTCACGCAGAACATATGGGTAATGTATGCAGGTCGGTGAAGGGGCCTGGTGTGGTAGATCGGAAACAGTGTCATCTCTACATACAACTATGGTTATAATTTAAGATCATTCTATGGAGAACAATCCAATTCTCTGTTACGTGGTAACTCGATATGGCTCAGAAATAGGAGTTGTAGGGCATTGTTGCCGGGGCGTCACTTAATGGACATATTATGATTGTACCTATAATTGACGATGATCATGGACATGCTGTACATGGTCTAGAATAGGTGAGCTGCAGGACAAGCCCTACGTTGCACCTGAATGGTTCTGCGTGAATCATAGAAAAGTAGGTGGCACAAATTAATGATAAGCAGATGCTGGGATGCGGGCAGGCAAGAAATAATGAACCGCGTGTAGACGCACCCTGGCACTACACTGCGGTGCACTTCAGAAAACATAGTGTGCTGAATCTGTAGCTATGATACCTACACACGCGAGGACTATGCGTGGTTGACAAAAGTACGTGCGTTGGGGGGGGGTGCAGGGCCAGGATCACTCGTGTGTTGGCACCCGTAGTTTTTTGGGAATGGTAAATTAACAGGGATGGAGTCAGGGCACTTGATGACACTAAAGTGTCTATATATCTGCGCATTGAAGCTCGGGGATACACATGCAAGTTGACACTTTGGCGTGATGCGAGGAGAGACCTCGGCCGTGGTTTGCTGGTGAAGACTAGTGCATAGTCCGTGTGTTTGGCGGCAAGTACTTGAGGTGTGCTGGATGGGTGGGTAAGGTACTACACAGCAAATTAGTTTTGCGTTGAAATACAAGAGAATGCTGATAACCAATCAGAGGAAGGGCCTCATGTAAGTGTCCGGACGTGCTGCGTTTCCTCGGTCAACAATAGCGATTTCAGGATTAAGAGGGTCACAGGGTAGTCCAACGTCAAGGTATGGAAAGTTCACCGTGCAATGGTTAGGGTTGTGGGGGGTGACACACTTGTGAGCATTGGTGCTGTCACAGTAAAATTGAAGTAATGGGAAGAAAAGAAGGGAAAAAGAATAACGTCGGTAAACAAGTCAAAAGTAGTGCTGGAGGAGGGGAGTGATGGACAGACTACGGCGGGGGAATAAACTGAGAGGGAACTGTAAACGGTACAGAGTCGGACAATAAAGTTGAATCTAAAAAGATCCAGTCAATGTGGGAAACCAGGCTAGCACACATTATGGAACGACTAAGTACGTTAGATAAATGGGGTCTAGAAGCATGCGAGGCGGTGACAAAAGGGGTGTAATGCTAAGTGAGGGAGCAAAACAAATAAACGAAAAACTCACACCGCGCGCCAGGTGGAATAGAAGTCAGAATGACTAACATGCGACAGCAAAGGAGGCACATCAGGGGTGCGATGAAAAGGGGAAACTTACTGTCAAGTGATGCAGCGCCCAAGTATGTCAGGGGGTGTGTGGAGAACAGACTGAATATATGTCACACGGGTTTGTGTAAGCACAGGTTTCTTGTGAATAGGACTAGGTCAATACTCTTGTGTTAGTAGGGTCTCTACCACGAACAGGTTAAAATGACTGATCCGTTTACACTTTCACACAACCTCAAAGTTGACTTTTTTTTAACGTTTTATACACCTATGGCTGTATAGACAAATGGTTTACTCTCTTGGCTCATTGGTTTCGATATTTTTTCCAATTATATATACATAATAATTATTATATATAATTATATATATATAATCAGGTGAAAATGATGAAAGTTAATCTTCAACGCAGTTAAAATATTATGAAAAGAAGAGTTGCAGGCAGTCGGTATTTTTCAACAAATAATATTTATATTTCCATTCACACGACTATGGTTTCGCCTTTCGAAATATTATATCTAGGATTTTTGCAGTACTTTTGCTGGCTTTGCAGGGCTTGTGACTGTAAAAATACATTTACAATCATTCAATCAAACACTTAAAACATAATTTTTGATCTAAGTTCAGAAATTGTGAAGGTGTACTTAGTATGTGCTATTAACAAAATGGCACGGCAAAATGAACCTACGTTGTCAGTTTTGAAGTACCCCGTGGCGTTTTTATTTTTTTCCGTTTTGTTTGTTTTATCATAATATTAACGTTGCATTTCGTGATTCCAGCACCTTCTGTTTTAATTCATTTTCCTAGATGCCTTGAGAGAAGCTTATTCACGAATTTGGATGTATTCCCGATTCTTGTGGTTTATTGTTAATGCGCTTATTAGCTTGTTTCCCACGGTCCCCTAGGCCACTTTGCTGTAATTTCTGGCCGTTTACGGACAAAAAATACCAATTGTGAATTTTCTGACAGATGCACCGAATTTCCACGTAAGATTAGGTCCAAGTGGGAATACTTTAATGCTAACGATTCAATGATCTAAAATCTCAAACTTTTTTTAGGTAAGTCGGGCGGACAAGGTTGTGGATCCTGAAATGCCTCTTTGGGGGGGGGAGAGGTTCAATGATAGATTTTATTGGGCATCCAATCAAATTGTCTTATATGTAGTTATTCCATAATAAACCCCAATTCTTTTCTTACCTTGTATTTCGCTCCGAAATGTCTTAAAAAGGTGTATTTTGATTTGCTTTAATTCAATATAAAATTTAGGCTGAATTTAGTATTTCAATTTTTGTACAAGAAAAATCATTCTCAGCTTAATAATTTCACATGGGATATTTTTGATCGAAAGCTTTAACATTAGTAAAAATTCAGAATTTTCATATTTTTTCAGGGACACCCTGTTATGTAAATCTTCTCGTCACCCCCTTCTACCATTTGTCCCACTACTAAAACTTTCCAGTGACAATTGACGGCTCATTTTTGGCAAAAAAACCCCATCCATCGCTGTATATGTAACTCTGGGGCTCTGGGATAATCCTGTCCCTAGGTTACCTTGGACCGCACTCTCCCCCAATCAAGAAGACGAAGGATAAGTATGTTCCCGCAATAACATCTTGAACAACTCAGCGGCACCAATGTGGTGCTCGCCCACTGACAGGGATGTCTTCGCTTAACTCCAACGGAGAACTTATACATCCTATGCCTAGCAGGAATTGCTCCAGCGAGCATCACGTCGGAGTGTTGTCGAGCAGCAAGTGCGAGCTCAATTTCTAATGTGAAGCACCCTAGTCCGTACAGATACCTGCTGCCTACTGCCTTAAATCCAGAGAGATGTTTCTTAAGCAAAGTCCGACCCCTTGAAACCGTCCCCTAAGTAGTTTAAGAGAGTCGCTTGTGTAAAGAAAGACTTGCTATACACTCAATGTAACATCTATTTGGCATTGAACCTGGTGAGCATCTTCCACCTGAAACTGACTCGTCATGGGCTGTGGGATGTCTCAACAGATTGAAACCAGAACCGGCCGATCTAAGGGTTTCCTGGCGAAGTGGTTGGGGAACTGCACCACAGACAATGAAACATATCTTGGTCTGCCCATGTTTGGAGCAACAATTTACAGACAAGGACCTTGCCGGAATTCATTGAAGTCGCCAGACGTTGTACCCATCTTGGCTGGATCCTATTTGAGAACTAACTGTTGTTTTGGACACGATAAGAAGATTTGCATAGTACCCTACTCTCACTTCGACTTCTGCTACTACTAGGAAATACCTGATTTGCGATATTGTGGTTTTTCTTCATAGAACTTTTTTAACCTGACAGTGCTGCCAATAACTTCGTCCATCTTTAAGAAATTTTTAAAAAGACCATATTAAATTTTGCATGAGAGGTTAATTTTAAACAAAAATGATAAAAAAAAAGCCTTCAATAAGAACATGATGATTATAGCCGAAAAACACGTTCTATAATTGAATTGTAAGCCTTCATAACGAGTTCTGAAGGCTCGCAAAGCGTTGTGGGGGGGGGGGGGGGGGAATCTATAACGAGTTGTGGGATTCCACAATAATTCATCAGTCTAATTGGCAACCGTTGTGCTTTCTCCAAAAACGCGTTGCGGCAAATTACTTATGTACTATGGCTTGCATAATGCGCGCACACCACACCTTGCACGAAGTTTTACAACGTAGAAGTTATATATACGAAGGAATACAAGGAAAATTATATATTTTTTTCAAACGGAGAAACAATATAGTCTCCCTACATGCAGGTGCATCTAATGGAATAAGGGTAGTATTCTATAAAGGTTCATTCGCCCCACCACTCTTACCGATGTTTTAATATTCCTTACCGCATTGATATACTCTTGTTCCAAAACTCGGTACTGTGATGAGTGAGCTGTGATCTATAATCCGCTATGTAGCGACGTTCCAAGTTGGAAGAACATAATGACTGAAAGTAAACGCCGTTATTAAGATTATATAGTATATATTTGATTCATTTGGATTAATTTCAACGTTGATTGGTTATGAAATACCTTCTGACATGATGTTTACTGTTACCGGAAGTAAAGTATATTCTTAAACATTGGGATTGTGTTATTAATACGTAATGTCATTGGATTCCCACAGGAGCCAGCAAACTCCCGCTGTGCAAGGATTACACCAACATTCAGATCACGCACTCCTTGCAATTCAAAACACGGGACAGTTACTTCGCATTCCAAGAAATTCGATGACAGTTGAGAAATGTTTATGTCTAAAATGGCCCTTTTATACCACCGAAAACCGTTCAACAGAAAAAAAAAATTCTAACCGGTTCACATATTGTTTTAAAACCTTTATATTAAATACCCGATATCAAATTTCCACATACGCCTACTAAAGTTTGTTGAAGACACTCTTATTTGAACAATGAAACTCATAAACAATAGCTCAGCGGGAGGTTGTCGGCTTGATGCTTGTGATTGGTTCCTAGCAGTTGATATGAGACAAGATACGCACACGCACTGATCGGGTAGTCGAATTCGCACATAACAATGGACTGATTCGATTTAAAAAGAGTGGGGTAGATGGCATGGATAAAAAATCTGCCACAGTTTACCACAACCAAATACTAAAACAGGTATTGTTTTCAGTCAATTAAGATGTCACGCCAACATGCGTTATTTTCTTGTACACGAGAACAATAAAATCGCTGTGACCTCAATCTGGTCGAAAACTCTCTGATAAAATGTCCTGATTTTTGAGGTCAAACTACCTGAAACTCCTTATAAAATCATGTATTATTGTGCGGAATGTCAACTCATATCTAAGTTGTCTAATGACGTGAACGGGTGTTTGGGGGTTAAAACATCGAATTAAAAGCGACGAATTTTATGTTTTGAAAACCCTGGTCAAAATAAAGTACAAATTAAGTACTGTACTTATACAGTACTTTTTAAACAGTGTACTTATTTGGAACGCGAAATAAGTATACTTATTAAAAGTATACTTATTAAAAGCATACTAAAAGTATACTTATTAAAAGTATACTTATTAAAAGTTTACTAAAAGTATACTTATTAATTTTTTTTAAAAGTATACTTATTAAAAGTATACTTATTAAAGGTATTTAAAAGTATACTTATTAAAAGCATACTAAAAGTATACTTATTAAAAGCATACTAAAAGTATACTTATTAAAAGTTTACTAAAAGTATACTTATTAATTTTTTTTAAAAGTATACTTATTAAAAGCATACTAAAAGTATACTTATTAAAAGTATACTTGTTAAAAGTATAGTCATTCAGGTTTTTTTGTAGCCCCCCCCCCCCGACAAAACCTTGTGATTAGCAATATAGCTTATGCATGCAGGATCAAGAGTGTGCAAAAATAACAGGGCACAAGAGAACAATTAAGCAATGGCTTTGTTATTCTGTGAACACAATCACTTCTTCAGAGTTAATTTATAGAGTTAATAAACCCAGGCAATAAACATGATCCCCACATGGACTTAATAATTTGATTGTCAGTTACACATGAGAAATAATAGATATTTTGATAGTTATAATGGTAGACCCAGAGAAAACAAAATTTGCTTCAACAACAAAGCAAAACAGATACATATAATAATAAAATATTGTGTACACAAATTGTTTTACAAGAAGTGTGGGTAGATGAGTGTAAATTTGAACAGAGACTGAATTGCCAAAAGAGCCTTTGTGTGAAAAATCAAGGGAACATAATTGCCATTTGGGTGACATAAAAGCACGGCTGAATACCGACTGAATTTTTCTATTTCATACTGTACAATAATTATTCATCTTGGGATATATGCAGAATACAATGACTATACTTTTCCAAAATGAATAACACACAAAACTAGATACGGATACTTCAACTATTCCAAATTTCTGCAGGCTTGCAGGTATATCCCTTGTGATTTAGCTTAAATGTAATTACATGATTTACATCCTAGCACACATAGGCCTATGTATATATGTATCAAACATCAAATACCTGCAGTGTTCACCTCTCTGCTATCATGCATGTGATGATGACAATCTCATGAAATACAACATAGAACTTCTTCATCCTGAGCACTAGATATACATGTACGTACTGTAACTGCCATTTTGGTTTTTTGTATTTGAAATGGCAGTTGGAAAATACATGACCGACCTGGTACTGCAAAAAACAATTATTTAAGCGTTTTGACTAATTTAATTTTGTAAAAAAAAAGTACAATTTAAGTACACTGACAGGTTAAAAAAATAAGTACAATTTAAGTACATTTGGGGTTGGTGACCTATGGGACCTGTCCTGTGGTTGTGTCAAAAACTCTTAAGTCCAAGAAAAGTATAAATTAAGTACACCTGTGGCTCTGAAAAACCAACTAAGTCCACAAAGTACAAATTAAGTACAGAAAAAGTACAAAATAAGTATCATATGAGTAAAATAAGTACAAACAAAAAGTACCGAGTCTGATGCTAAGGGATGGCAAAGTATAACATAAGTATACAAAAAGTACATATAAGTATAGAGTATTTTTAAAAATGACAAAATAAGTACATAAAAGTATATTATATGGTACTTTTGGCCTTAAAAAGTACACATAAGTATACAAAAAGTATACAAAAAGTATACTTTTTTAGTACTTATTTTTGTCCAGGGAAAGCGGGGTCTCTGAAGTTATAGAAATCCCACCAACTTTTAAAGCATCCCAAATCATTAATTGAATTGTGTTACAAAAAGCTGTGTACGTGTGTATAACCTTGCATTACTAGCATCACGGAATTGAATTCTCATATGCTATAAACAACGGCCTTCATTTACGGTAGACGGTTCTATAAAGTCCAATTGGTGCAAATGAGGTATTACAATTGATTCCGTCATGCGCTGTATGACGTTGTGTAGTAGTGCTTGACGGAATGAATGGCAATACCTCATTTGCATCAATGGGACTTCTATATGAAACGTTTTACCTATTTCACCATTTGAAACGCAGACGGGTGCAGGGAATGTGGACAATGGCAAGGTCGTTTTGCTTATTGTATTTGTGAAAGCCTGTAAAAGAACCCCTGTCTAGCAATTTTTAGTGTGAACTTGGGTGACCTGCCGACTGTTTTTTAGCATCTGCCGTATCATCGTGTCATATCACCGGGCGACAGCACTATTTTAGACTTTTTAGTGTAAAACAACTCGGGCTGCGCCTCAGTGTTTCTACCTTAAAATACTGCGTCGCCCGTGTGATATACACGATTATGATAGATACACTGCAGATGCTAAAACAATATTTTTATTCCTCTAATGATAGTTTTTTTAACACTCACCTACTAACTCACTTTTTCCATCCGAAGGTAGAACTGTAATTACAGGAAAAATACATGTCATGTTGGAATTCCTTAATTTCATTTGGACAATTATCATTACAGACTTTTTACAATGGTTTTTTTTAAGTAGAAGTTTAGAATATATCAAACAATTTCAGACGGAGATAACTTGTAAATTTGCTTTCAAGATCAAAGATGTAAAATCTTTGATTTCTACACCGCAATGTGATATATAATATGTTCCCAGATAATATGATCCTATATGATTTAAAAAAAAACAAAACAATAACACAATATACAGTTATCTTACATATAAAGAGCCATATAGCCAATAACAGGCTCTACACAGCGTGGCTACCAGACATCCTGCACAAGTCCTTGCCGAGTGTTTTCATTTCCTCTTCATAATTGACTCACTGTCATCACCGGTATACAATGGAGCCTACACATTGCAAAATCGTACAATCATATGGTCCGAAAAAAAACACCTTATCATAAGGAATTTATTCTAAACCAACCTGATCTTCTTTAGTGTTAAATTTACAAACTCAAAATAAAATTACTTTTTCCATTGTACCTATCTATGCATTGACCTCCCTATATTGTGTTTGTAAAACGTCAGCTTTATACGTATTGACCTACCCTAGTACCCATAATATGGTATCTGTATATGCATTAATATTACATTTGTATTTCCCATCGTAATATCGTAGATGTTAGATAATGAAATGAAATTTTACCTCCTACAAGTCACTAAATTTTCAAATATGCCTTTTTTCACTTAAATTTAGTAAATGTACGGTTTTACGAAATGTTTACGATGATTTCAATTAGCATGCGAGGGGGTACTCCCCTTAATTAGTCGATAGTTTGTAGAGTGGAAATTTACCATTTTATCGAGTCATATTTGAAAACTTACACGTGGTTTGCGGTCCCTATTGTCGGATATTAGTCCTCCGAAGAGGGGTCCATAGATTTAATAAAGCATCAATACCGTCTTTACGTATTCCTCTGCATGATCTACCGTATAGATAGATAACGACACGCGATAGCAGTATAAGTAAGCACGATTTTACCAATATCTCCACTATACCAGAATGCATTGGGCTGTGTTCATGATGACCTTATATATAATTATTTTTCTGTAAGGTTTAATATGCATGTCAATGAAAAGGAAGCAAGGAACCATGGTAAATATATCTAAGCCCCAAAATGCCTACAAACAATGAGAGAAATAAAGGGTTCTATAGTTGTCTATTTTTGACCCAAAACGCCCTTGTAAAGATATTCATTGGTAGCCACTTATTGTGCATATTTGTATGAACTAAACGCCCAACTGACCCATATGCCATTTATTCACGGAGTTAAAATTAACTGATCCGTGTTACACTTTCACACAACCTCAAAGTTGACTTTTTTTTTTAATAACGTTTCTACCTATGGCTGTATATACAAAGTGGTTTACTCTCTTGTCTCATTGGTTTCTATATTTTTTCAAGTATATATACATATATATATATATATATATATATATATATATATATAAATAAAGGTGAAAATGATGAAAGATAATCTTCAACGCAGTTAAAATATTATGAAAAGAAGAGTTCAGCAGTCGGTAATTTTCAACAAAATAATATTTATTTACATTCACACGACTATGGTTTCGCCTTTCGAAATATATATATAGAGGATTTTTGCAGTACTTTGGCTGGCTTTGCAGTGCTTGCTGACTGTAAAAAATACAGTATACTAAATCATTCAATCAAAACACTTAAAACATATATTTTTGATCTATTTCAGAAATTGTGAAGGTGTACTTAGTATGTCTATTAACAAAATGGCACGGCAAAAATGAACCTACGTTTGTCAGTTTCGAATTACACCCGTGGAGTTTTATTTTTTTCGTTTTGTTTGTTTTATACATAATACTTAAAGGTGCATTTCGTGATTCCAGCACCTTCTGTTTTATTCATTGTTCACTAGATATCCTTGAGAGAAGCTTATTCACGAAATTTGAGTTTATCCCGATCTTGTGGTTTTGTGTTATGAGCTATTGCTTGTTTCCCACGGTCCCATAGGCCACTGTGCTGTAATTCTGCCCGTTTACGGACAAAAAATACACAATTGTGAATTTCTTACAGATGCAACCGAATTTGCACGTAAGATTAGGTACATGTGGAATACTAAGGCTAACGATTCAAATGATATAAGAATCTCAACTTTTTTTAGGTAAGTCGGGAGGACAAGGCTGTGGATCACGAAATGCCCCTTTGAAGGTGCAATGAGAGATTTTTTTGGCATCCATAAATTGTCTTATATGTAGTTATTCATAGATAAAACCCCAATAGATTTCTTACCTTGTATTTCGCTACAGAAATGTCTTAAAAAGGTGATTTTGATTTGCTTAATTTCAATATAAAATATAGGCTGAATTTAGTATTTCACAATTTTTGTACAAGAAAAATCATTCTCAGCTTAATAATTTCACATGGGGATATTTTTGATAGAAAGCTTTACATTAGTACAGAAATCAGAATTTTCATATTTTTTAGGGACACCTGTTATGTGAAATCTCTCGTCTACCCCTTCTACCATTTGGCACCATACTAAAACTTTCCAGTGACAATTGACGCTCATTTTCGTGCAAAAAAACCCCATCCATCGCTGTATAGGTAAGGTACAGGGTGAACCCAAAGTGGTGGGTAAGGGGTGGCAACCACCCCCTCCGGAAGAGAAGTACCAACACGTCTAGTACAACACAGGAATATCACAGACACTTTAATTTGGTACCAACGGAATAGTCCTACTTTTTCCATTGATGCCAAAAAGTTCGCATGTAAGCAAAACTGTCACTTTCCATAGATACACAGTGTAGTATAGTCAGAAAAAAAGTTAGGAATATCCGATTTTCATTCGGTTTTGGCTCTACATGATTGGAAATGACTAGTTTCATGCACGCAGCGTCTAAGTGCTATAATAAAGTTTCTGAGCCAGTAAAATTACAAAATATCAAATTTCCACCCTATATCCAGTATTTCCATACTTTCCTTAACTTATAACGTCATAGTGATGTCATATTGGGAATGTCTTTACTTATTTTGATACCAATGGAGTAACCCGGGAGCTAGCAGACATTTTTAAAATTCTCAAGTACAAGGTTTTGAGTGATTAAATATGTTGACAGCCTGACAGGAACCCCGGAAACGTGATTCTTAGGGAGAGGGCCTTAAGGAGAGGGGGCCAAGACAAAGGTGAATTTTTAAATTGATCCAATCGTGTTGAAAAGTATACCACGTGCACGTTATGTGTCTAACCATAAGGATTCAGAAAGCTATAGTTTGTAATATGTTCAGCCTAAATGGTGGAAATTATTGGTGGAGTTCATAGGATTAAAATAAGGAATAGTTTGACTGTCTCAAATGCTTGCTTAACAAAGTAGGTGGAAACATATCGTCGGCTGAATGCAAGACAAATGTAAGTGACATTTTTGGCGAAATTGAGAGTTTGGTGAATTTTGAAAGAGGATGTATTCGCGCATAATTTAAACTATGTGTGAAGATATGTAAGTGATTAAAACGTTTTTAATAGAAAAGAAGATAACGTATGTGCAATGCGCTTTTTCCACTTAATGCAAGACCAACGTAAGTGGCACTTATGTTGGTCTGGCATTAAACATTTTGCCCCTTTTAAGTGCAAGAGCAACGTAAGTGAAAAGGGGCAAAATGTTTAATGCAATGGTCTTGCACTAAACATTTTTGCACCTTTTCAGTGCAAGACCAACGTAAGTGGCACTTACGCTGGTCTTACAGTTTTTCCCCTTTTCAGTGCAAGACCAGTGTAAGTGCAGCACTTACATTGGTCTTGCATTAAACATTTTTCAGCTTTTAAGTGCAAGACAAGTGCCACTTACGTTGGTCTTGCATTAACAAGAAAATACTGATTTCACTTACGTTCACTTCTTTTGTAAAGAAATATTTAATTACGTTTATCAAGGAGAAATTACTTGATTTATATCATAGAAAATACATTTCCTATTGTAATACCTGCAATAATTATGGACACACCACCTACAGAAGCCAATAGAAAAGTCAAAAATGTTCTTCCTGTAAAATTATTGACAACGTTTTTCAAATCATGTGACATTAATGAGTTTATACATTCATGACACTGGCACATTTGAAAAATAGTGCGCCCTCAAGATTTTTCAAAATCGATATTTTGCATGGTTGTAAAGCTTTTATATACATTAGCCCTCACCTGAAATGATTAAGACCAAATCAGCGTCCTTATGGGTAAACAGAACGATTTTATAATTAATGTCGCCTGCGACATTAATTCAGCAGACGATGGAAATGGCTTTTCACACAAGAAAACGCACGCCGTATGCATGTTTCCCAGAGCATGCTCCCTGTTTGACCGGTCTGTGACCTTTGTGGTTTTAATATCAATGAGTACGAGTCTATGATATTCATGTAATATACACATTTGTTGATTAAAGTTATGGAAAACTTAAAAGTTAGCCTACACATTACCTGGATGTCTTTAACCTCTTATTAACGTCCCTATATGTTTTTGAGTATGTTATTTTTATGTGTAAAATATATCTCTATTCTTCCAATGGCCGAGACTATCATTTGAGAGCAAATTGAAGCAATTTCATCGTGAAAATGTGCCAGTGCCGCTTTAAATAATAAATAAAAAAAATCCATTTATTTGTTACCCAATAAACACAACATGTTTACAAAACGTTAAATAGGTTTTAGCTTGACACGTTTTTACAAGACGTTTTGCAAACGTTTTTAAAACGTCACCATTTGACATTATAGGGTTAGGGTTTAGGGATTTACGGTTAAGGTAGGAGGATGTCTAAACCGAAAGCTAATTTATAAAATTATCACTTAATATTTGGAAAAATAGTTAAAAACACTCGCCTGCTAAACATCTAGACTATATAAATAGAACTTAACATATTAAAACGCAGTCGGCTAGCTGGTGTAATGGTTAAGTATTTAGACTCCCACGCGTAGTTGCCAGGTTCTACTCCCACTAGAGGTAAGGGATACAATTTCTGTCTATCACATGCAAAGTGTTCAATGCTGTTAACCTTGCAATATATATATACGAAATATCATCAATTTCTTTTTTCCGTTAATTATTAGTATTTTAGGCTTTTAATTAAATATTCTTTTAACGTTTTGGACGTTCTCATAACGTTTTAGAAACGTTTTTAAATGACGTTCTTACAACGTTTTTGACCTTCCACAATAAAACGTCTAGAAAACGTTATGAGGAAACGTTCACAAAACGTAAACGAAACGTTCACATAAAATATGGTTATTCATAATCTGTAATGAAAAGACACATAACAAAACACTCGTAACATTGACATTATGTCAATACACTTTCACTTTTCAATTCTTGCTGGTTCTGCTGTATTTGGACAGTACGTTGAACAGTAAGATAATCGTAATATTTACTGACATGGCGTTACATGGAAATCTACATTTCGCTTTCAACACAAATTATACACTCACTAGGTGTACTAATTACAACGCAATGCACCTCAACAAAAAATCCTTTGTTGTAGTAGTCAGTCTTCAAGTGTAGTACAAACAAATTAAAATGATCGTGTAGTGGTCAGGATGTAAATGTTACGTCCGAATAAGACATTTTTGGTCATATTATTTTTAAACAGTAAATCACATAAGTTGAAAAATTCTGAAACAATTGCGTATTTATAGATAAATCTTACATTAAATAATTGAATCAAATGTAGTGGTATTTGATACGAAATGTTCATTGTAAACATGTCGTTCCTGCCACGTGCAATGATCCAATATACATACATTTATATATGTACTTCCATATGGACAATCTCGCACTGGTTCTGCCGATTTATTTATGAAGAACAGGTATTTTAAATAGTTTTTTGAAATGTCTTACCCATTTGTTGGCCTTTTCCTGCTCTGTGGAAATGGTCTGGCTAATTTGACAATTCTTGCGCAACAATTTCTATCATTTTATATACCATACCGTGTTTAATTCACCTCTTGAAGCTGCTGCTTCAGCTTGGTTTACGCTTTCCTTGAAATCGAGTCGTTGTATGTCTTCTAGCGCTTCTTTTGACTTCTTCGTTTTTGGGTTTGCTGGATTCTAACTGACTTTATTAAAAAGTATTGAGTAGTTTCTCCTTAAGTTTCTTCGTTTCATCAAGTATATTAAGTTTTAAGTATATTGGGACAAGCAGTCTCTGGACTTTGTTATAGTTTTCGCAAGAACGTTCTTGCAAGTATCAACATAAACTGCTCAATATCACTGGGCAAAAAATGTATTTTTTCCTCTTTAACCATGTTAACTGAGGAAAATGAGGTTGTTCTTGGCTAAAAATCTGAAGTCAGTCAGACCTCGTCAGTACTCTTTCCATCTTCATTAACACACTATTTTGCCTCTGAGAGATGATAACACATAAGAAAACCGTACAAAACATTGTGTCAATACACTTACACTTTCCAATTCTTGCTGGTTCTGATGTATTTGGCCATTCTGCCTACTATGACAAATATTTTGTTTACAAGACACATAATGAAACCAGAAGAAGCAAGTATCAACACAAACTGCTCAATATCACTGGGCAAACAAGTATTTTTCCTCTTTCATCACGTTAACTGAGGAAAATGAGGTTGTTCTTGGCTAAAAATCTGAAGTCAGTCAGAATTTATACAGCACGTCACGTTTTTGAATTATTGATATACCCCAATTTTCCCTTATTTTAAAGTGCCTAAGGTGTTTTCACTCATGTTGGTGCCTAAGGGCCGCTGATACCAATCGGTGTTAAGGAAACCACTTTCCCGAGAGAATTTTCAAATGAACTTCATACCATCTTTGAGGGGTTTTAAGACAATGCTAAAAGTGCAGTATAAATGAGTTCGGGTTTATCGTCTGGAAATTAGGTGCAAATGTTTTCGAAATGTGTCAAAATCGCTCAAAATGTAACATATTGTTTCCACGACTCTGCTTCCACAACATACACTTCGTAAATTATTTTAATGTTTATATCTACTCTAAAAGGACCCTAATTTACATATATTTAGCACAAAATATTTTGTACATTCTTGTATTTTTGTGGGGGCAGTAACTTCGACCAACGGTCAACGTAGCAAATCACTGTCCAAAATGATGTTAGGGTATGGCCATGGTCAAGTTTATGTTAATATAAGAAGTATCTCAACGGTGCAAAAGTTAGTTACAATAGTAAGATTTAAAAAAAATATTTTTAAAAGGTGTGGCATATTTTGGTCTAGTAATAAGGACAATGTTTATGCATTTTCTACCTCAAAGGTTGTCACCGATGTTTGTTTCTTCGTATGATAAATGTTTCATTGAACTCTTCCAGAAACTGATACATGTATTAAGTTAGTATATTTGTCAAATGATATTTATGAGGGAGGAAGGTGTACAAATGTATAGAGGGCATCAATAGTAAATTGTGACTGCATTTGCTGAGGTTAAATATCGTGATATTAATACTTTTGCATTCAGTAAATAGTCCGATTCCTTCTGAACATTGACTTGCTAATTCCATGAACACCGTTCATTTTAACGTGAATCCGTGAATAGAGCACCAAAGCGATTACCTGAATTTAAAATAGTGTACCTCGGTCTATACCTAACCAATGTGAATGATCTTTACATCTAATTAAAGCTAATAAAATAAAATTTCTGCTGATACCACACATGTTGAGATATATGTTTTTTTAATACAAAATGGCAGACACAATCGGGGTTCAGTTTTTTTTCTGACTCATCCTGAATCATTGCGGTTGATTTTGCGTCCCTAAATTACGAGCACAAGTCTGATAAAGTGTGCCTTGCTCACACAGCGGCACAAAGGGGCAGCTAAAGTAGGTATCATAATTAAATTTAAACTATTCTGAATAAACTGATATGTAAATCAAAGCATGAATCTACACGAATCTAAACTTCCGTCTTAATTTTCCTAAAAAGGCACTTTTTCATATTTTGAAGAGTTTTAGACAGTTTTTAACCCATAATCTAAACTTTAAATTTTGACAAAGACAGTCATTTTATTCTCCAGTTCATATAATAGACTCATGTAATTTTGAAATAATTCCGAATTTAAAGATGTAATAATATTTTATGTCAGCTTACCCTATTTTAGCATTTCTGGTAGCTATAGGGCAAATTGCAACATTATTGATGAAAATATCAACCTTTAAAATAAATTTAAGAGTGAAATATTTTCAAGATAGATTCTCCTCAGTAACCCCTTTTTTTATAAAAATGAGAAATAAATAAAAATGATATAGTGACCAAAAAGGAATTTTGCACACTTTGATTTCATTCTGGAGCCACTGTGCGACAGGAGATAAACTTTCATAGGATTCACCGATGACGAATGTCTCACATTACACCTACCAATATTATTGTATTATTCTCATCTTGTAGGCCAGTTTTTTACCCCGGTTTTTGGATTCGTTGCAAACGAATCCCAATGAACTGGTTCGGTCTGGACAGGTTTTATTTTTGCGATCCTGTCTTATGGTCCACGGCCACACAGGGTTAATTACTTGAACACCAAGTTTAATTGATCGTGGACCCATAAGACAGGATCGCCACATTTTTGTGTATCTATATATGTAATACTCTTGACCAAATAAGGTCATTTAACACTTTTTTTCTAGTTTTGTTCGAACTTCTTTTCATTCGTTTCAAGAATATATGCTAACTTTTGCAAAATGTGCCTGCAAAACCCAAAAGACAATAAAGACATATAGCATCACTACAAACTGATCGTGCCAAGTTACGCACGTAACTGGATAGAAGTAAGAAAGGAGTAAAACGTGTCACTTTCATGATACAAAACATTAAAATACTGTATCTACAATTGTTGGATAAAAGCCTTCAGACTTTTATTACTGGATAAAATTTTATCGAACATAAATTAATATAATTATATAATCAACCAATCAGGGCACGTATCAGTATTATTGACAACATTATTGACCTTAGCCACGCCTATTTTGTAGACATGACTTCCGGGTCAAAACAAAATGAGGTGTTAAATTGTGACCGGGTGGCGGTTTTAGAATTTTTAATGGGAAACGCTATGTTTAGAACAATTTAACGTACGGTTCAGTTCAGAATATCATTGCACAGAAAGTGTCTGTGCACATTTCAAGCATTTTAATCCATATTTTCTGATTTCGGTACAAAATACGCATGCAATCTGAGCTAGTCTGAGCCTTAGTGCCCCGTGCTTAGTGCATGGTCTCAATACTAGAAATGTGCTGTTCTGGATAGGTAGAGTAGCTAAATTCGACCACCATCGATAGGTGTGTGTTTTGTACATGGCATGGCGACTCGACAAAAGGGTGGGTTTGCAACTTCTGCTATAAAGGGTGTTTTCATAAAAAGGATGGGTTAAATCAAATTTGATATTTTTGACACATTGTTAGATATTATTTTTAATATCGTTCATGAAATACTGAAATACGTGGTACAATACTGTCAAATTTGCGTGTGATAGATGGCATCTGACAGCTAGGCTGTGCGTTTCACAGCAAAATACGGTGCTTACGTTGTATTTTACCACGTCGCATCTGTCAATTTGGATTTGATAGTTTGTACCAGAACTGGGATGAATTTAGTATTCTGCCACCACATCCTTCAACATGAAGTTTATTCCGTTGAGGCTGCCGAATTCAATGGGTGGTGACACAATACAAAATTCTTTCCCCAGAACTCACTAGATACAAAGTATTCCGTGCTACAGTTGGAAAAGGTATTGGTGGCTGCACTACCAAATGGACCTTGGCAGAATGTTGGTCGCGGTGAATCAATGTCCACCAGACACTTATTTTGCTGTTTTGAAAGACATTAAACTTGTTTAGATAACATAAAACTTTATGCCATTGCATTTCTCCTGTGAGGCTGTGTCTTGTATTTAAAAAAATTCGACCGACCGACCCTCCCGATTTTCAGGCCAAAAGGGCAAACAAACATTTTTTTAGGTCTAATAAGATGATTTCGTATTTTCTGTCGTGCACGACAGAAAACCAAAGCACGGTTTTCTATAGGGAAGATTACGATAGCGGGCAAGTTTGCTATTTTCGTTTGTACTTGTTTGTCTAATACACCTTCGAAACGTTCTCGGTAGGTGGTCTACAACCGTTCAAGTGCAATTTATGAGAAATTTATCAAAAAATCTCCTCCTGTCACTTTAAATATCCATGGTGGTGCAATGGTCAAAGCATCGGACTCGTAATCGCAGGGTTGCAGGTTCGACCCCCCGCTCGGTCGTTGCCTCCACTTTAATTCAAGGTCCTAGAGTAAAATTCTGCCGTCTACGAACTCAACCACAATGATTGACTTTCAAGGCGTAAAATGTTCTTAAATGTAATTGGTCATTACCAGCTTGGCGAAATGTAGCTTGTCTATGATGTCGAGTTTCCCAAAGGGAAGTTGCTATGAACAGAAACAGAATTACATGAATCTTAAAAAAATACTGTACATGTACTCCCAACACCTTGGCATTCATTGCAATGTTGTTATCGGTACACTTGCGATTTCGCCAATCTACCCCTGGAATGATTTCAAGTGACCTTCCAACTTCTTGATGAAAACAAATAGAAAGTTTTGTAAAATATAATCTATCTGATTTTTTGTATCGCCTTTTTGCAGGAGACACATAGGGATGGCTTTGCCACTGTGGAATGGATGTTGTGGCTCTATGCCTAATATGATGTGTGCTGTGGGTGTAAACTAATGTTAACAATTGCTCATTTCTCCATAGCCATTGAACGATTAGTTCATGATTTTGTTTTCAGAATCTTCATCCTATATCATTGTACACAGTTGAAATAGCCAGTCAAAACAGTGAATTGGCTCATGTCACAGCAGCAAAGTAATTGTGATGTCACTTATTTTGTCTAATTGGTCAGTTGGCTGAGAGGCTCATGACTGGTTGAAAGAGTTTTAGGGATGTGTCATTTTCTTGGTAGGGGGATGGTTTCATGAGTTGTGTCTATGTCCTGTTTTTTTATTGGTTACTTTCTGGTTGCTGGTGGTAATCAGTTTGTGTTTGTTTCGTGTAAGTGGAATGTGGTGGTGTATTAGTTCATGGTCTGGTATCAGTGTCTGGTCCTCTGGTGTCCGATGTGGTCTCCGGTGTCAGGAATTATTGTTGGGTGTCAGTACAAGGTGTATGGGGTTTGGGGTCAGGTTAGTGTCAGACATTTGGGTGTCATGTTGGTGTCAAATGTTGGTGTTAGGTGGCATGTGTCAGATGTTGTGGTGTCAGATATTGGTGTCAAGTTATGTCGGTGTTGGTGTCAGATTGGTATCGGACATTGGTTTGGGTGTCAAATGTCGGTGTCAGTGTCAAATGTGGGTGTCAGATAAAGGTCAGCATTTGGTGTCGGGTGTTAAGTGTCAGTGTTTGGTGTGAGATGTGGGTGTCATAGTAGGGGTCAAGTGTTGGGGTTGGTGGCAGGTGGATTGGATCAAATGTTAGTGTCTAGTGTCAAATGTTGGGTGTCAGGTGTTGGGTAGACGTTTGGGGTCAAGTGTCACTGTGGGTGTAGTAAAGTGTTATGGGGTCAGGTGTCAGGTATGGGTGTTAGTGTCTGAAGCAAGTGTCTGGTACCAGGACTCAAGTTCTTGTGTACTGTGTCAGGTGTCTTGTGTCTGGTTCCTAGTTTCTGGTTGTGCATATTTACATTCTCAAAATGAAAATGTGATAGTAATAACGGGCACAAGATTCTGAACACAAAATAATGATAAATGGATGGAGTTTGTTCTCACAATACTCCCAGTAATTGGTCTCGCTATGAGTTTAAAAAAATGTGCTCGTCGCTGTGCAACTCGCACAATTTTTTTTAAACTCAAGCGAGACCAATACTTGGAGCATTGTGCTCAAATCCATCCAATTTTATATATACTTGGTAAAAGAAGAACGGCCCTACTCATTCACGGATCATGATCACGGTTCACGGTTACATGGTTAATTTTATGTCACAGTCTGCGTTACCCACCAACCAAGAAACCACAAAACAAGTACGTGCAACGAATCCACACGTGCGGTGACCGCACTTGTTACCCGGTATGATTTCGATCCATCGTGGTTGTTCCACAGGCACAAGAAAGCACACGTGTTGTTAGACCCAAGTGGCAGGTCTTTAGAGGAGAGATTGACCCTCAAATCAATACAGGTGTTTAAGAGAAATGATAATTAGTGTTTAACCACCAATATTTAAAGCCTCATTATAGTCTCACATATGATATGTAGGCATTGCATGGTAGTATGTAGTATATGCCGAACGTAAATGGCTATATGTATACGCTATGTCAAAAGACATCCAACCATGAATCTTGAAATCCTGACGTGATGGTCAAATTCGGACTTAAGATAATTTGAAGTAAAAACATATGTCATCAAAAGGACATTTTATAATGGTGATGGGTTACAATGGGCAACGTTTCCCCGTGGCAGGGCTGGAAAATCCGGTGTTTTTTGATAAAAGGGCACACGATACATTTATTCGAAATGAAATTTGGGAAACCATGGACGTAGGAGATAAGAGGACCACAACGCGAAACCCCAAATTACCTAATTCAATTACTCATTCATCTCGACAAAAGCCGGGCACACGCGTGCATACAGGTGCATACACGCGACGTCTGTGTCATATCTCTGCGCCGCAATCGTGACAGTGACGGCGAGTCTTTCTAAAGAAACACTGGTCCACAAACTTGTTATTTCCACGGATGTTGGACCCGGACTGTAGGTTTTGGAAGTACATCGTTACACTCGTTTTAGTTTTTGACACGTTGTCCGTCACCAAGAGAGGCGAAATTATAGAAAATACCGACAAACTGCATCAAAATCCGTCATTCATGTGTGGAGCTAGACTGTGAAATGTAGCTTTATTTTGGGGGTATAAAAAAATTAAACTGAGTGTTGATGCACTTTCCAAAGACCCTACAGGCCGGGGTCACAAAATTTCCGGAGAAAGTACAAACGCTTTATGGACAGTTGTTCGAGTACAGACCGCTGGTAATGCATCGATCGCGGCAAAGAGATAAATATCCACGGCTAGGTCGCCGGTGATGCACATGTATACACATCGGGCCTGGCTTTGTCGAGATGAATGGGTTGGTAATTGAATTATGTAAATGGTGGTTTTCGCGTGTTGGTCCCCTTATATACAAGGTCCATGATCCAAAAGCTAATGATTAGCTCATACGTATTACATTTGAACAAGCAAACACGCAATAATCCAATTCCTTAAAAGATATCACTTTTAGTATATCGAGTATGTTGAAACTAGTGAAGAGTGTAGGAGTATTAAGAGGAAATTCCAGAATCATTCGCAATTGCAAACTGTTGCAATTTCTTGAAATCTTTAATTCCGTCGGGTGCTGCGACCGAGCCCACAGAGATGTACGGTTACGCCTAAATCCATTGACTATGTGGAGCTAAAATGATTTGTGATTCCCTAATATTTCATGTTATTTTCCAGCTCTAGTGGAATCTTGATTTTAGGCAAATGTTTAGATTAGCAGTATGATTGACAATAAAGATATTGTAATTTAGCCGTATGGGATCCAACGAAAATTTGTTAATTTGGTTTATTCATCACTTCGTAATCACTCCCCCTTTTTTTTTTATCAAAAGTCCATTGTTTGCATGTGTATTGGACATGTTGTAGTACAGCTCCAATAAGTGGTACGCGTAAGACAACGTATTGGTCAAGAAATGATGCTTTTTCTGATTTGTTACTAAGGTCTTAGGTCTTTGTTTTCCATCCTATAGGGTGTTCGAAAACATACGACCGAAGGCTAAGACATCGATTTCCTTCTGCGACTAAGTAATTGATGTCTTAGGTCTTGGTTTTCCAGACACCACTGGTTCATACACTGAGCTGTTAACATTATCACCGGTTCCTTCCATCTCTATTAGGTATATATATTAATCTCCAGTTAATATTTGTTTGCGCATTGCCAAGATTGACCCCCCGCTTAATGGAAGGTGACGGATTTATATTTAGGGAGCAGGTGTAGAAGTAATTATGTCCGGCGTACTCATAGATCCGGAGAACAAAGGTGAACAATAGGGCAATCGATTCAAGTTGACTCTTCAAATAACATTAGTTTCACGCTTTTTCCGTTATCGTCTATGGAGCCCCGGACTGTGGCTACCGCCGGACTAATATTGTTTCCACCCGGTGTCATATATTACAGTGTCCGTGTGACGCATTTGCTTCAGCACTGTACTCAAAAGGCCTCGTCTACAAGGTCACGGTTTATTCCGTACATGTTGCTATGGTAGCTAGGACACTATATTATGGGGGACACTCAGTTTCTTTACACCGGCCTTAAGGGGTGTGAGGTGGGGTGGGGGGAGGCGATATGTACTTTCAGCAAGCTCGACATTTATATAGCGCTTTTCACAATGTATCAAAGCGCTTTACATTTATTCCGCTGCTGTCACTAGAATATTCCCAAGGCATACTCATAACTTTGGGCGGCGCGCAATGGACAATATTCCTAACAGCTCCCCATTTTGCACCTGGGTGGAGAGAAGCAAGCAAGGTAAAGTGCCTTGCCCAAGTGCACAACACGTTGGCCTCAGCGGGACTCGAACCCAGGACCTTTGGGTCATGAGCCGGCGGCAAGAAGTTTGACAGTCAAATAGAGAGCTTCTTGCGCCTTATTGCATCAACGTGTTATTATTTACGATTCCTTGGAAATTTAATAACTGGGGTGACCGTGTCCGTGACGTGGAAATAATTAAAGAATATGTAAAAGAGCCAGTTGCAAAGGTCAAAGAGAAGTATGGAGAATTAATGGAAGTCATGGAAGATCAACAAGAGTTTGAAGTCGAAGAGAAATGGATGTCCAAGTGTGAAATAGAATTTGTCGAGAGTTTTGTCGACAGGGTTTTTATAGCTTCATCAGTCAACCACATGAAACATTTTCAAGATGTACAGCTTCAACTGGATGCTGTTACTATCTGCCCAGCTGATAATGTTCGCAATTTGGGAGTTTTTTTTTTTTTTTTTTTTTTTTCCTTTACACCGGCCTTAAGGGGTGTGAGGTGGGGTGGGGGGAGGCGATATGTACTTTCAGCAAGCTTGCAAGCTTTGCGACCTGCACATGGTGCAGTTATGTTATAATAGAGATTTGCCAATTATTGTTAAAGCTTAATGTTTTGAAATCTTGTGAGATTTACTGCATTTCGGATATTAGTGCGCACATAGAATGGAATATTTTTACGAAGGATTATTTTATTTGCTTCTACCTGTGTTTAGTGAAGTTAATCTTAATTATTTTCAGCAATCAAACACAGTTGAATAAAATAAATAAGTAAATAAATGTCGACATTTATATAGCGCTTTTCACAATGTATCAAAGCGCTTTACATTTATTCCGCTGCTGTCACTAGAATACTCATAACTTTTGGCGGCGCGCAATGGACAATATTCCTAACAGCTCCCCATTTTGCACCTGGGTGGAGAGAAGCAAGCAAGGTAAAGTGCCTTGCCCAAGTGCACAACACGTTGGCCTCAGCGGGACTCGAACCCAGGACCTTTGGGTCATGAGCCGGCGGCAAGAAGTTTGACAGTCAAATAGCTTCTTGCGCCTTATTGCATCAACGTGTTATTATTTACGATTCCTTGGAATTTTAATAACTGGGGTGACCGTGTCCGTGACGTGGAAATAATTAAAGAATATGTAAAAGAGCCAGTTGCAAAGGTCAAAGAGAAGTATGGAGAATTAATGGAAGTCATGGAAGATCAACAAGAGTTTGAAGTCGAAGAGAAATGGATGTCCAAGTGTGAAATAGAATTTGTCGAGAGAGTTTTGTCGACAGGGTTTTTATAGCTTCATCAGTCAACCACATGAAACATTTTCAAGATGTACAGCTTCAACTGGATGCTGTTACTATCTGCCCAGCTGATAATGTTCGCAATTTGGGAGTTATTTTTGACAGGAAAATGTCAATGTCTTAACATGTGTCCGGGCTTGCTGAATCTGTTAAATTGGTAAATTAAAAACCTTAATAGAATACGTGGATTCCTAGATTTTGATACATGAGCTAATGTTGTTAGATCATTAATTGTGTCTACTGTAATCCGTTGTTCAAAGGAAGTACTCAGAAGAACCTCAACATACTCCAAATTCTTCAAAACAAGTGGGCTCGTGCCATATTTCAGTATCCAAGATTTACGCACACAACCCCTATGTTGAAGGAACTTCACTGGCTTAGCATATCTGATCGTATTAAAGTCACGACTTTTCTATATGTTTATAAGGCACTGAACAAGTTTTGTCCCCAGTACATCAATGAATGTATGGTGGTGAGTAAATCACGTCCTGGATCTGTTACCACAAGTTCTAGCCACCATGGTCTTACGCTTGTCGTTCCTATGACGCATAAATGTGCTGGCGACAGGGCCTTTTCAGTGGCTGTTCCAAGACTATGGAACCAGATTCCCATCACCATCCGTAGTGCCAGTACTGTTGATAAGTTTAAGTCAATGCTCAAAACTCACCTCTTTCAGTCATATTACTCATAAAGGCGCTTTGCATCTATGTAAAAAGGCGCCTTTCAAAATATAAGTCCTGTTTGTTATATTATGTTACGTTAACGCAGACACAGGGCAGACACAGTCACCCAAAACCTCACAGGTGGTCACCCAAGCGCAATCGGCCACACCCTCATTTTTCTGAATTGAAAGCACCAAAAAGGCCCTTTAAGGGGATTGCAAAGAGAATAAGAGATCTAAAAAGGTATGTTAGAGATTGAATGCTTCACCAAACTTACAAAATCCATCGTTAATAGAGTGGACAAAATAAGATTAAAGGGTGTGAGCGTAGAGCGTGCTTGGCAAGGAGTTGGAAAATGTGAACACGTATGAGACCAAGGTAAAAACTAACCTTCCTGCAATGAAACAATTTGCCCAGACGCTTCGAAACACAAGCAGAGACAATCGGGTTGACGGGAGAGTTGACGAGCAAGATCATATTAAAGTGACAGGAGGAGATTTTTTGATCTCTCTCAAATTGCACTTGATCGGATGTAGACCACCTACCGAGAACGTTTCGAAGGTTTATTGGACAAACAAGCACGAAAGAAAACCGCAAACCTTGTTTTGAACTTGCCTGACTATCGTAATTGTCCCCATAGAACACCGTGCTTTGAGTTTCTGTCGTGCACGACAGAAAGTACTAAATCATCATCTTATTATATAAAGACGGCGTATTGGGCTTATTCACTTGAGGTGTTGTCTAATACATTGGAAAGCATTCCAAATATGCAAAAAACCCGGGTTCAAAAAAAATTGGGGGCGCTTCTTTCTGGAAATCTCCTCATGTCTCTTTAAGTCAGACCAAAGCTGCCAGAAGATCATGGAATAGCTTACTGCAAAATATTAGATAATCACGCAGAAGACACTCTCACTGTTCTTTGTCAAATGGCTGCATGCCCAACTGATGCTGCTCGAGAAAGCAAAGCCAACAATTCCAGATACAAACAAGTGTGACACCCGCAAAATCTCTAAATCAATAAACACTGGTAATATGTCCACAACAGCGAGAGGAGTCAGCGATTTAAAGATAGCCAGTCAGGGGTGCTCAAGTGTGCACTACATCCCGAGGCCAGGACACATTACTTAAATGCATGCAATAAGTTCAGAGCCTTGCAACTTGATGAAAAGTTCAAGATCATGAGGAAGGATAGTATTTGATTTCACTGTGGGCACAACAATTTTCAGCATAGAAGCCTCCTTATGATACCAATCCAATGTCAGTTTGTGGCACTTTGTCGTATTTTTAACGTGTGGTGCTGATACTCATTTTGCCACAATTTGCCCTGTTGTGTGTGGAAATCAGGGGCGAGGAGCCCCAGGACAACAGGGCAGATCCACCCTGTCATCGATGTAGCATCGGTACCGTCAGATCAGAACGTGATTGACTTATAGGCCAGTCAAAATAGAATGAATGCTGCCTTAACCCAACACTGATTGCAACAGAATCAATTCCAACAGAATTGTATTGAGAATACCTTTAAAAACAACATATCAAAAGTCTACTAAAATCAAAGGAGTGGAACATATATTTTTAAGGGGGTAAGATTTATACAGGGGTCAAAATATGAAAATATCAAAACGCGTCGAAAAGTATGCCAACGTGTTCGTTACATTTCCAGGATTAACAAAAATATAGTTTGCCCTACCTGCAGGTTGTAGTTCAATAGTTATGAGTCAAAATAGGTTCAAGGTCACATATGGGGTAAATTTTCAGATATACCCGTTCGTTATAAAAATGGTGTCAAATTGTTCGTCTAATGGTTGCAGCATCTATAATAATCGTTGCATAATTGGAACGCAAAATGTGACTGGGGACAACAGGGTCTATGGGAGGTCACTAGTCATAGCTCTGTAATTCTTATATAGAAAGTTCAAACAAAGAATCTATTTACATTTACTTATCTAATGGGACAAATTTAACAGTTTACAGCCAGTCCGATCAAAATCGGACCATTCTATGAATTTTACCCCAGGATGACCTTGAACTGTTATGTGCCTATTGTACTAAAACTATAACGCGTAGATAGGGCAAACTATACCTTTTTAAACCTTAGGAGTATCCCAATAAATTGGTACATCATTTAAATCAATTCGAACAATTTTAATTTTTTACCCCTGTACAAACGTTGTCCCCTTATTTCTACATGTTCCACTAGGTTGATTTTGGTAGACTTTTAATATATAATTTTTTGACTCTTTCAGAGTATATTAACAGCAAAAGTGTTTCTGTTGCAATGTGTTTTTGGTCAAATCATAAAATATTGGCCTATTACCTCCTGTTCGCCGTCTCGTGACGCATAGGTCAGAAATACCCTTAAACACAAATAAATAAACCTGGTGCACAATTGATCTCAATATATAATAACATTGATTAAATCACGTGAAGTGATTTATTATGATTTTGTCAAATTTATTGGTTCCAGAATATGGTATTAGAATTCAATAATAATACACTCAAGATTTTACAGTTTTACTTAAAAGTCCACTCAGATGTGACGAATTATGTCAAGAATTAAGAGAAGCGTTGCAGTTCAAAACTGGTATGTCCTCACAGTGAAGACTCCAAAATGACAGCATGCAAAGTCATATAAATCCACGGGAAATATAATCCATCGGAATCTTCTCAGTCCCGGAGATAATTTTGTCCAGCGGTTCGAGACGACGGGATTGTCCGTCGACGACACTAAATATTCTGCAATACAATAATGCAAGAGTTACCACCTAAAGTCCATCTGTCGCAGTTGTTCACTTTTAGGGCCACAAACTGGAATTTTGATTCCATAAACTGAAGCTCTTTTGGCCTCGAAGATGACAGCAGACAAAATATTTTAATTTTAAGATCCTGTGGAATCTATTATTATTTATGGTATACTTCACCGATCTACCCCACTTGAAAGAGATCCACAAAAATAATGGAGTTTAACGAAAATGCGCCAAAGTTCTCTAGTATATATCTGTATTTATGTTTTTCTGTAGTTAGGGTTTCCCTAATATCTAATATTACTTATTACAGCATCATCTTACATTAATGACACCATGGGAAATTACCTAGTTTGCAATCTATTTCGTAACATACAGCATAGGGGAAATATAAAAACAGGCCATTTATAGTATATACTTAGCTCAATCTCTGACTTGTAAGGAACGTCTGGCCTGATCTCAATATAGCACTAGGGGACTCCATTTTTCTCTTCCATAATAAACATAGTAGTTTTTCCCGTGAGAATTCTTTTCTAAAGTAAAATAGAGAAATAAAATAATATATTTGTCACCACCAAAAAGATACTATAACACTCCAGACGAGGAAAGGCCGCCGCTATGCAACGAGTTCTTGAAAGACCTGAATACTCGCCGCTTATATCTTGGCCAAAACGCCTACAAATGTCCCTGTATATGCATAAGATGAAGAAAAGTATATCAGAGTCGTCAACAATAATGGATGCTACAAGTTCTCCAGTTGGCAAAAGTTGAAGATGGTGACGGCTAGAATCGCCTCATTGAAGGAACTAACATATGTTACTGAAGGATCTCGTATCACGGATATCACCGTTGCCTTCCATAAAGGTAGCATAAAACATAGATCACACCTCTACATTGCATGTCTTTCGTGCAGGATTGGTGTGTGTGTGTTTGCGCTGTGTCTGGTCTGGTTTCTCTCTCTGTCTGTCTGTCTCACTCTCTCTGTATTTGCTTGGTTGTTAAGTGCATTTTCATATAACAAGGGACCGTCCTTTATCGTGTTCTTGGGCTTATACAGAAGGCAAAAACTACTTCTTCACAACCAACATATCCACAAAGTGAATTTCAACCTTTCAATCTTTTCTTTTTGGAACCTTTTGTGAACTTTGTCGGACAGTAACGTGATCTTCTATTCAATACGAACACCATGAGAGATGCAATTCATACTGAGGTGTGTATTCGCTTTCCGTCGACATATTCTTAAGAAGCACGACTTAGGAAGAACTGCTGCAGCACTGACTACTTCCAGGGCTGCGAGCGTGATAAAGGACAAGTAGAAATTACCAGTTGTGTCGTACAACCACCCTGTAAAAAATGAAGGAAGAATAAATTAATGACACAGTTAGTGATCTTTGTCTTGGGTATTGACACTTGTCTAATCAAGGTACTTTGTGTAATAGAACAAGGATTTGCTCCTGTTGCAGCTACTTAGAACCCTCGTCCACCAAGGCCGAGCTGAATATAGTCATCGACCCATACCACTACTTAAAGTAATAATGGATGATTTCTGTAGAAATATCACAAAACAAACCTTTGTCTGATTTTGCTCTCAGTTTATGTTTATGCATTTAAAATGTTTATCAATTTGGATTGTAAGTCCAAAAAGGCAATACAACTGCTGTACCGATTGAAAACAAAATCGACTTTTACATGTAAAACAGGATAATTGAAATCGGAGATCCCCGATATTATTAAAATCCTTATTTCAAGTAATGGTGAAATCCAATATCCCATAATATATTGTGTCCAATTATCCCAAATAACGCTGGTAAAGTAGAATAACAGCGTGTGACATCACGGTGTGCACATCATTTCTGGGCCATCTAAACTGAACACAAAAAGAACTTTTCACCAGGTCATATCTTAAAATCCTGCCATCAAAATTAACCAAAATTGCACACAGGATTACTTAAATACTCTACTCTAAAAACATGTCATTGACCAAGCAGTTGCCCCACTGATACAACAGTGAAATGCTCTGACATTGAAAACTTTCTGGATCTGATGTCAACAGTTCAACAGGACAATGCCAGGCCTCATGCAGCTCAGCTTAAAACACGTTTCCTAGACGAGCAGAACATTGAACTGTTACCATGGTGCTCTTTTCTCAATTGAGCAACTGTAGGATGAGCTCGGACGACGTGCTCCGGCAAGGTAGATTCCGCCTCTTAATGTGCAAACACTCACAACAGCTCTACAGGAAGAGCGGAACAATCTCCCGCAAGACAGCATCAGGAACCTGGTGAACAGCATGTGTAGCAGATGCGCTGAATGCTTCCAAGCACATGGTAGACACACACTATTGATGGTTAGTGACATCACCGTCAATTCATTATGCTTTGAAACTCCAAGCTCATGATATCTTATACAGCAAGTGCATCCATGTCAGCGCATTTTACTGTTATGTGATATTTGCAACTGTTTGGTCAATGCATGTTTTAGAGTATTGAAATAATCCTGGTTCATTTTGATGGGCAGGATTTTAAGATGACCTGGTGAAAAATTATGTTTGTTTTTGTGTTCAGCTTATTATGTTATGGGATATAGAGAAATGCATAATACTTTTATTGTCAATTTATGTGCTCCGGAGGGACTCCCTCGTATAAACCTAGTGTTTAAAAAAAAAACAGCCCAAATTGATATTTTAAACATGAGGTATTTGGATGACCTTGTACATGCAGATTACAAATGGGAGGGGCTGTAAGGAATTACAGAATAGGAAGAATAAGGGAACTTATCATAATTTCTAATTATTGGAATATCATTACGTAATAATAATCATTAAGAAATATCCCAAATTGATTTCATACTGACTATCAGAAAGGTGTTTTTAGCTTTAATATGCCATTTTCTGTAATTTTGGTGGCCATTTTGAAACAAAAAAACCCGCCCTCTAACGAGAGTTCCTCAAATTCCCCAGCGGTTGGACCCAAACAAATCTTGCTCAAACACCTTTAAATATTCTCTTCCCAACTTCAAGAATGGTACTTAGATTTGTATTTTTTCCACTGGAACAAAAGTAAATCTTTCCCATCCCCTACCATCCTCTCCCGGAAATGTGGTGTAGTCAATAAAAATGAGCGTAGCGAATAGTCATGGCAAAATCCCCACATTAGAGAGAAAAAACACAAGGACGTATGTGGTAACAAATGGCGATACTAAGCCTGTGAAACCCAAAACAACCCTAGGAAAGGAAGTAAATCAAATGGCAAAGCGTGGTTCCTGATTGATAGAAAACGATTATGGTTGGCATTCTTTGAAGTTACCCTAATAAAAAGCGGACGTTGAAGTTTTGTAGATAGTCGGCTGGGCCTTGTGCTGACTTCCCCGTAAAGGGCATTGTCCTTTATACATATTAAAAGTGTTTCAACCATTTTCAACATACATAATAATGCCATGATTGGTGAAAATAATGGCACTGCCATCGATTTACAGGCGCTACTCTAAATGTCCCTTCCAAACTCCACCATTAATAAAATGTAGGGAGCATGTTCAATACCAGCACGAGAAAGCTTTGAGAAGAAGCGTCGAAAAAGTACGCAACAATCTTAACATGGTTAAATGTGAAATTTCCAAAAAATAAGTAATTCCTTACTTGGAATAACATTAAAGAGAGCACTTTCCTGGGGTTTGTTTCTTATTTGCTGTTGTCAATCCAGAGAAATTAATCAATTAGTGCGTTCAAAAAAAATCCAATAATCGATTTTTTGTGTCACTTTCATGCATGGGCACAGAGTGGTTTCACGCAGTTAATGCCATGAGTCTTGAAGCTCACACAAAAAAGAAATGAAACTTGTACAAACGAAACAAACAAGATTAAAATAACAAAGAAGAGTCTTAGTTTATTCGACCCAAGTTTGTATAGTCAACATTGATCAATCAATGCTAATGATAACATATATTCTTTTAAAAAAAAAATAACAATAACAAATTATGTATTGCACAACAATCAAATGGAGCTTTGAATTTATTACAAAATTGGTATCTGTTAAAATAAAGCCGAAGAATGTAATTGCAACAAAATAAACACTCAAATGTAAAGAAATGCTTTAAAAATAGTGACCACTATATTTGTCCATTAAAACTAATTGTTGAAAAGCAATAAAATTTGAAGCAACGTGATCAGGTGTGGTAGTAATTTGTGTTTCATGATAATTTCAATGACCATAAAAAACTTCTCCTCCAGGTAGTAGCTGGACAGCTAAGGGTTTTTGAACAACAACAAATTTGTCGATGCTGTATTCCACTTAATCTAAAGCCGAACTTAAATGATCACATGAACGTCACATTACGTAACTTTTTCTTATTCTTTTAAAGTTTCGTTATGAAGTTAATCCCTTTTTAAAGATTTCATATCTATTCAAATGTGAATAACTTATATTTAACAAATTCTTTCACCGTTTTCACTCAACCAGAAAGTGGCGCAAACCCTATTTTGTGTCCCGCATTACCGGAGTTTCTCTCGATTAAAACAAGCAAATGAGATGGAAAAAAAAATACTGGAATCCTGTGTTTTCTCTTTAATGTGACATCCAAAACGAGAATAGAATGTGAAAAATAATCGTTTTTGATTGTACCATTTTTTTGAGACAGGCTGCATATACATAGAAAAATGACAGATACCACTCGATACCCTGGCCAACTGCCATCTGCGTTTCCGTTCATCCTGTGAAGTACGAGGGGTATCAAAACTTTTCGCAATCACCCAGAATGAGCTATCTCGATGATTGCTCCTTATGTAAATTCATGTGCAAAAATGGTCTCATAAATATGTTACTTTTCATTACAAGTGGCGGTCATGGAAACAAGGCCCTAAGTAAAACAATGTGGCTAAGAAATCTTAGCACATCTACCCTATTTTCCTGATTTCGTTCCAAGTGACTTTTTTCTAGTTTAACAGATGAAAACTCCACTACGAGGCCTCGAGATCGGTGATTTGATGACACAGATGAAGTCATTCAACATGTTCAAGAGGTGGGACAATGCGATATGCGGACTTCTACAATGGTGGCAGTGTTAAAGGGGCAACTGAGAGATTCACATTGTGGTGTCCTTTTAAAAATCGAAAGTACTGATTTTTGCCGAAAGATACTCGGAAAAAGTTTTCTTTGGTACAAAAATTTTGAATTTCTAATTTCGTATAGGAGTACTACGAATTCAGCCTATTTTTTATATTGAAATATCAGCAAATCAAAACACCCTTTTTCTCTCTTTTAAGACATATCTTCTTGCCAAATACAAGCTAAGGAATCTATTGATGTCTAATCTATATGAAATAACTATTATGACACAATATTAGGTGCCTAAAAATCTCTCGTTGCCCTTTACATGGTGGGTGAATGTTACGATATAATATATATAATGTGGCTAAGCTTTAGGACTCTGAGATCGTCGCAATCTAGGGCGTATATTAAGATATTGTTTAAACAAGGTAATTGCACAATTTTACTTTTAACGCTATCGTTAAATTAAAAAAAAAATACACGTTTGCTGTATAATACATTGTTTTCATTTAAAGAGACACTGGCATATTTGGAAAAAAATAGTGCGCCCTCATATTTTCCTTTTCAAAAACTGATCTGTGCTAATTACCTGGAAAAAAATGTCTTTGGCCTCTCATTAATGCCTCTATCTGGTTTTGGGTATGTTTATTTTTTTGTATAAATATAATTAAATATACCATCATTCTTCCAGTGGCATAGACTATCATTTGCGAGCAAATTGAAAATATTCATACTCTGTGAAAAATGTTTCCAGTGCCGCTTTAAGATACCTGGCACTGTCACATAAACATGGAAGAAACCGATAAACAAACAGATATAAACTCGCAACTCAAATTGTATAATTATCTATTAAACTACAAATTATTTATTGCCACACAAATATACAAATATACAAATTCATTATTTAATGATCTCAATTATGGATTATGGATAATTATCCCAAAGATGGATTTAGTGCACCTTGTGAGTTTCTGTCGAGTAGTTCAGTTTCCGGAAAGAACAAGTTCTCTTGCACAGAATGTTATAGTCAAGTCCACTGGAGAACTTAATTCATTGAACTATAAATGAAACAGTTACTTATATGGGGAAATGTAAACCAAGGAGAACTAATTCAGTTCAAATAATCAATAAAGTTGATGACTGTCCCAAACTCGTATCTTGGCAGTTTACAGCATAGATGGAAATGTTGCTTTACACATCACTGACCCAAGTGAAGAAAAAAAGATAACAAAAAAAAAAAATCTTGCACGAGCTCCCACTGTCCCACAGCATGCAGATAAACAGTAGACCCAACAAAATAGCGGCTTAGGATAAAAAAATCAAATACCAAAAATAGTAGATTTCCCTTTTTGGCTATTTGTTAAAAATTCAGATTAACTTTCAACCCATTTCCATCTACTTTAATTGTATACATATATATTTAAAGAACGCAATCTTGAAATTTATTCCAGCCAAAGTATATCATCAAAGCTGAACCCTTAACTTCCTTTGCCAACTTTGTATACCATACTCATAAGTAACAAGCTTTAATTCACTTTACTCATTAATTCATTCTTAAAACTGATAAAACTTGCAAGGTCACTTGAACATCCTAGAGCTCGTTCATCTCTTATGAAGAGCAAAATTACACATCCCAAATTATATTTTCTGTATACCCACGTAACTATCACACTAGATTCACTTAGTTTTGTAGTTTTACAACATCCCATATTCCCCTTCCATAGTTCCATATCAAAATCTTGGTTACGTGTTTAACTGATATAACTTGGAAAAGACAACAAAGAAAACTACATTGGTCCTTTCCAACTAAAATGACTTGCAGGGAGGTGTGTGTGGCGGTAACAACTGCAGTGTCATCTCCTCCAGAACAAAGTATGAGCTTTTCCCATCTGGCAACGGCGACAACTTGAGCACTACTTCAGGAACGTCTTTATACTCCTGATATTTGCCCCTTATCCCCATGGCACAACTTCTATATAGTAGGGCCTTGATAAGCTGGCTAAAAATTAAATCATTCCTAGTGCCCCACCCACTATGTTACCAAATTGAGCCACACAAGAGGCACAACCTCCTCCCACGGTGTTAAAATTGCAAGTGACTTTTCAGCCAGATATCAGATTGTGATGAAAAGAAGGCCACCAGGTTGGCATTACATTCCAAGCATCCCAATGCCTGGCCAGGGTTACAAACAAAATGCAATACAATAGCCCAAATCTATTTAAAGATTAGCCTAGAGCTAATCTGCCCTCAAGGACCAAGCTAGGTATACAATCAAATGGTAGTTATAAGCAGCCAACTGGCCCAAAAAACTATGGTTGACCATAAGTGTTAAATAATCTTAAATGACCAATCCGCTATATGACAGGCACATTTGAAAAATAATGCGCCCTCTAGATTTTTAAAATTAATATTTTTGCATAGTTATAAAGCCTGTATATACATTAGCCCTCACCTGAAATTATTAAGCCCAAATCAACGCGCTTATGGTAAACAGAACGATTTTATAAATAATGTCACCGGCGACATTAATTCAGCATAAGACGCGGAAATAGCGTGTACCCTAAGAAAAACACCCAGAGTTGATTCTCACGGAATGCACCTTGTGGCTTGTTTGACCGGTCTGCGACCTTGTGGTTTTAATATCAGTCTATGATATGCATGTAATAGACACGTTTGTTGATTAAAGTTACGCCAACTTAAAAGTTAGACTACACATTACCTGGATGTTTTAGCCTATTATTAATGCCCCTCTCTGCTTTTGGGTGTTATTTTTATATGTACATAATCTCTATTCTTCCAATGGCTAGACTATCATTTGCGAGCAAATTGAAGAAATGTCATATTTTCTGAAAATGTGCCAGTGCCGCTTTAAAGAAAGTTACCTGTTAGTGGTCCACCTACTAGCATGCCAATACCCCTCAGCAAATAATGTATCCCCACAGCACCACCAAAATCATCTGGGTTATCGTGTACGACTTCTTTTAGCATGACGATAAATACTGGGCTAGTTGTACCAAGAAAGAATCCCGACATAAACGATAGCAATCCTAATACCCAGTAATAGTCAACAAAAGGATAACAGAACATCATTGTAGCGCCACCAGCGCCTAGAATGATGAACAGCGTACGGCCTGAAATCCGGTTATTATCGGTTACTGGAGAGAGTACAAGTCTGCCAACCAGAGCTCCTGCCCCGCCCAGAGCGAAAGAAACGAAGCAATTTTGGGTGAAATAACCCCTGATATGGTGTATGAAACTAAAAATAGCACCCATCCACTCCGCACTACCTCATGAATCGCCATCGCAAAAAGAAACACTATTAAAACACGATATCTACTTAACAGTAGAGAATCCAATAACTTGCCATAAATCGTAACAATTTTGAACCGGATTTTTTGTACAACCAATGCTTTTGGTTTGAGAATTTGAGCTGTTTGTTTCTTCGAAACTGTGAGCTGTTTGTTTCTCTGACGCGCTTGTCGAAGGTTTTGAGAGTGGTATCATTAACGCTCCCGCTACGCAATGTTCCAGTTCATGGCACCAATATAAGCCAAGCCCCCTCTCCAGCCGTACGTTTGTATCAGCAGTTCCACAAGAGGGAAGGACTGTCATTCCGAACGGAACCACCAGTGAAAGCTATACCATTGGCGAGGCCAAACTTTCCTCTGAAAAAAATTAGTCCGTAGATGAATGACAACTTTGCCACATTGGCAAACCGGAACCATTCCTTTATTTTTTGATTGGAAATCAATAGAAAAGAGATGATCAACCGCTGTATTTTCCATTGTCTAAATTCGACAAACATAATTTGTCGGGTTTCTAAAATTAATTACAACATTACCACACTAATCATCAGGTTGAAATGGGTCTCGATTTAAGTAGATAATATGTTCTCTTATACAATGCCTTCACCCAAAAACCCAATTCTGTAAGTTTTGCGTTGATATTTCAATCCGGTGTGATGTGAGAGCTAGAAACGTAAGCGCCTAGGTCTTCTGTGTAAATTAATATCGGTCTACAAAATGGAGTACATTTTCGCTCTAACTTCAAACCAACACCTGAGCTATAAGATTTCACAGGTAATGAAGAAAACTAGCGCTTTCAGACACAGGGTTCGGCGCTGATCATTTATTGCATATCCTCTCATTTTCACCAATTAGTTGGTAGTTTCCAAAATTTCTAGAAGAAACTTTCATCTAATTGTTGAATCTGAAATAAAAAAAGAAATATTCAGTGGCGTAACCAGACCCTTTTGCAAATGGGGGGGGCAGAAGGGGTGCCAGGCATTTTGAGGGGGCTAATTTGGGGCCTTCTCCAGAGACACTGTACAAAAGGTCAGTTCATTTGGGTGGGCTGTGGGGGGCAAGGGTCCGTTTGGGGGGGGGGGGCTTGCGCCCTCCTGCCCCCCCCCCCCCCGCTGGTTACGCACTGGAAATATTCCTTGGGGTTCATCGCATTCCTTAGAAAGTGGAACCTCTAATACTTGTTTATTAATATTACACCAACTTAGAAAATGAAAATGAGTAAAGGCACTAAAAATGATCAAATCAGTGAGGTTTGATTATTATTGACGACAAAAAATTCACGGACAAACTGATAAAGGTTACACTCTAGGAAATGCAGTGATCCCTAATGCACACACTACACAAAAGTTTTTGCAACATGCAGAAAAAATTACTTTATAATCATAAACGGACTTCAAATTGTACCATGAGGTTTTGAGACATATTAATAAATTATGTAGGTAAAACAACGAAAAACGAATTTTCTATGGATATTTTGAATCAATTTTGAAATTTATTTCTACTGCAAATTATGAAATAGTCATACAGCATTTTTGATTACCTAATTCAATGTTGTCACTACTCCAGCAGGTTGAAGTGAACCCCGTTTTTTTTAGTTTGTTTATTACTTTGGGCAAAAAATTGATAAACAAAAAACCGGCTCAAATTCATAATTCATCCGAATAGCCGTGACAACGGGTTTATTAATCCAACAATCCGGGCTCATTGCGCCTGCTGGGAGTGAGTGATAACTTTTAAAGGATCAAAAGATGGCGCCTGTGACTAGATTTTCATAATGTCCATTCGAAAAAAAATTCATAATTCATTCCGAAATAGCCGTGACAACTGTTTTTATTAATCACAATCCGGCTCCTTGCGCCTGCTGGGAGTTGAGTGATACTTGAAATTGGATCAAAAGATGCGCTGTGACTATATTCATAATTTCCATTGAAAAAAAATTCATAAGTCATTCGGCGAATAGCCGTGACAACTTGTTTCTTATCAACAATCCGGGCACATTGTACCTGATGGGAGCAAGTGACATCTTTGAATTTGTATCAAAAGATGGCGCTGTGTACTAATCTGCATAATGTAACAATTGAAATAACTTGCATAATTTATTTAGCAATAGCTGTCGAAACTTTATTTGTTGATGTTCACTTTGGCAAAAAGTGATTAAGCAATGAACGGACTACTGGTGACAACTTTGAAAATATCAATTTGATTTCTTTTCGTTTCGTTTTGTTTCATTTCGTTTCCGTTTCGGTGAATAAAATAAGCCCTTCGGTATTCAGTTAACAGACACATTTGTTAATTCCTGAAAATGTGCCAGTGCCGCTTGTTGTGCCAACTTAGACAGTATTGTAACACAACAGGTGCTGTTTTGAAGACAATACAAGGGTTCTACAACATGACAAAACATACCCTTAACGAACGAGCTGCAAAATAGCTTCGAAGGACAAGGTTTTTCCCTGTTTTGGTCCTTTTTGAAAAGTGCACACTCTCAAAGGTACAACGAGATTTACACTATCAGGTTTCCCAAAAACATCGAAAGTACTGCTTCTGCCCTGATTTAAACTTTAAATAAAATATCCCAATCTCACAGGATTAAGGAGGTGCACCAAAAAGTGCTATAAGGTGGCAAATTGCATTTTTGTGAGATAAAAGTGCTGAATTCCTCTTTCTTACGGTTTTTTATTCAGAAAATGAATGTATGTTCCGAAGTGATGTAGTTAACAGTTAATATATAACGAAGAAGCGACATGTAATTCTTTTGGTATGTTATTGTTTTCAACCCAGCGATATTTATTATGTATTTTATTATATTTTCAACCGGATATTTAAGACTTTTAATTCAAAATTCATATCTCAAAAGTAAGGTGATTTTTTTGATGGCTTTTCACCAAAAATTAAGATAATTCAGGAGTTTGCATTTTTATTGTTTTGATTGAAATTTGTGTCATTAGTTACATAATAACAGAATTAGAGTGTTTCCAGAGTTAAATGCTTTTTTCTCATTTCCACTCATTTTCGTCTAAAAAGTAGTCCAGGTACGCCATTTCTTGATGATTTTGATGGGATTTTCACAGAATGCGTATGTTAGATATGTAACAATGTAGGAATTAAATTTAGAAATTGTTTCATTTTTTTGCATGCGGCGGCTGTTTTCACCAAAATCAATGTTTTTGGGCAAAAATTAAATATTTTGATTTTTTTAGATTAAAGGATTTTTTCAAAAATCTGATTCCTATCATTTTTTGAGCTTATTCTTATCATTAAAAAAAGAATGCGCCTCTAGCATTTTCGGTCATGTACCTTAACTGTTTTTAAATCGACCCTTAAAATCCAAGATTGGCGCCAATAAATATGCAAATTATGCTTTTTTTCATTTTTGTTTTTCAACTCATCCCAAGTTTCTTTGAACCAAATATGGAGGTGTGTATCATGTTTTTATAAAGAAAAAGGTTTTGGTGCCACCTTCCTTAAGCTGAGAAAGCTGGGCGGGGAAAACCTCATATGTAACTCCAGATGTCAAATACAAAACCTCATATGTAAAAAGTGGGCCCAGTGCTAAAACCTCATATGTGCATTTTGGTCACATTGGGTTTTAGCTTGAATTTCATGCCAAATATGATAGTAAATGATATGACACTTTATTTAATGCAGAATCTGGAGTAAATAATTACCTAAATATATTTAGAAAGGAAAATCTTTCTTGTGCATGGCATTACAGCAAATTATTCAGTTTTTGGTGTCTCTCGAAAATGTTACATATGAGGTTTAATTTTTGTCATGTAACCGTTTTTTCCAACTTGTGAGGTTTTGCTTTTAAAGGTCAAATGCACATATGAGGTTTTCCCCGCCCAGTGACGAAATGTTTCTTTGGTACAAAAACGGTGAAATTTCTAATTTCGTATAGGAGCAAATACGAAATTCAGCCGACGCTTTTTCTATTGAAATGTAAGCATATCAAAATCACTCTTTTCTCTCTTTTAAGACTTCTGTGGCCACATACAAGATAAAAAATCTACTGAGTGTCTAATCTGTCTAATCTATATGAAATTACTATTATGACACAATATATGGGTGCTTTAAAATCTCTCGTTGCACCTTTAAGGGACGTTAGGGATATCATCTTGGAAAATAGGGGCCTATGAAAACGTCGATTTTATATTCTATTACCTCTGCTCCCATTATTGAAAATGCAGCATTCTGATTGGTAGTTTTACTGCCCATTATTCTGCAATAATGGGTCGCCAATGCATTTTCTTATTAAATCAAGCAGTTTTGTGTAATGCAATAGAAATAAAGGGTGGGCAGTGTCATTTATGGGCTCATAATGTATCCTCGGCCAGAAAAAAACTTTCAAATAATGGGCTCGGCCGTACCTCGCCCATTATTTAGTTTTTCCGACCTCGGGCACATTATTTGCCCATAAATGATACTGCATCACCCTTTATTTCTTAATTCATCTGACAGTTTTGAAAATAGTTTTATTGAACTCCAAGAAAATCTTTAATTTGATAACATGTCAGCCATTTTGGAAAAAGGCATCCGAAATTCGATAGTTTTTTTGGAACACATTCAATGAAATTTTTAACTGAGAAAAAAAACATTTTTAATACCAAAATTGTCTTCCTAGGTGTTTGTGCCTTTAAGATGTCTACCAATTTAGATAATGGCGTCGTATGGATAAATGGCGTTGTATGCAAATTGCCAACAGGTTTACCTTCGGTTCGGTGAGAAATGTTATTTTTTCGGCCCCAGTAAGCCTCTCTTTAACTGGTTGGTGCTACAGCAATAATTCACCAAAAGGGTTTTCCTTAATTTCTAGTATCATGGATATATTTTGTTTCGATACATGTACACACAGGTTGAAGTTGATTTTTTTACACCCAATAATCCATTACCCATGCAGTTTTTGTAAGCATGGCGATGCGAGATCTCGATTATACAGGGTGAGTAAAAAAATTGACCCTGGTTGTGTCTGCCACTTTGATTTTTGAATAACAAATATCTAACATTATGTGGTATCAACGGAAAGCTACTTTATTTTTCAAATGATTTTGAAGAGTGATGAGGACATAAAACATTACAAGGGCATCGATGGCAAATTGTGACTGACTTTTGTGTGATAAAATAGCATCACATTTATTCTGCAATCAATAAATAGTCCGATTTTCTTCTGGACTAAGCGTTCAGATGATACCACAAATGGCGGACACAATCGGGGTCATTTTTCTGTATAAACAGAGCGCTGTTCTTCTTGAAATCATAGATACTTACTTAGAAGAGCCATACTACATCCTAAATGTATTGCGGATTTCGACATGCTTACGAATATCACCCCTATACTCATTAGCAATCCTCCAATGACGGTCAGGTTACGACATGATGTTATTCGAGCAAGTGCTCCCCAGATTGGTCCTGTTTAAGAGGAACAGAATTTAAGATTTAAGGTGTTTTTCATCTGAAATACATACTTATCAAAAAAAAAAAGACACGGTGAGCCAGAGGTAACAAGAAAGCCCAAGTTTATCAGAAAAAGTTGCACAAAACAATAATAAAGATAATTATGCAGCATCGTCGATAATACGAATGACTTATTCTGCCCCATACCGGTAAAACCCCTTGTCGACATGCCTTTACAATTGCATCTGCATTACAACATCATCGAGACGTGTAATAAAGTCACCCTCAAAATCGTTACTTATTGCAATTTCAAAATGGCTGCCAAAACAGATAATTCTAGAATAAGCCCGATAATAGCAAATTTATGGATTAAAAATGTTTTACCCTGGTACGTGCTATTGAATACAATAAACATATATAATGATGCTTTATAACTGCTCAGATGATGTCAGGCAATATAGCAGCCAAAATATTTAAAATCTTTAAAAAATGCACGATGCGAATTTAGAAATATCAGCCGCAAATCAAAATAAACGTTTCAATGTGTCAATTTGAAATATACTTTTGACCATAACCAAATCATGATTTCTAAACAAGCGTTAAATTCAAATAAAGAACAGCATGGCGATTTTTTTCACTTTTTGCCATATTAGTTTCTTTATGGATTCACACCAGCAAATAACAAGAGAAACAGAGGTAAGTCCAGCCTCCGCTGCAAATGATAGTGTTTTGCAACCCCTTTTCTAAGTGTACACTAAAGACTGAGGTAAATTACGAGATCTAGGTTGAAAGTCATGGTTGCTATCAATATTAAGTATAAAATCTGTAGGAATTAATCCGCCAAACCAATTTTAACCGTATTCTTAGAGGGAACACCTGACTGAAAAGGTGCTCTGACCACCAGGGTCCACGCTGCATGCTAGTCTTCACGGTCCAGCTGCTTGGAAATTTTGGGGATAACTACCCTAATTTCATAATTGATCGGGTAGGAGATATTATGGTCTTCAAGCAGAATGTTAGCTTTAAGGTCTGAGATGTTCCATTGAGGAGAAAATGACGTTTTCATCTCGCCCATTTTGTACAGGAACGTATATGGGACTCGCATTTACTGGTGTGAAACCTTGTGGATGTTGACCCATTTCCAAAAATCAGGAGGTGTGTTGTGATTTGCTTATTTTCCAAGGTACACTTCTTATTCTTTCTTTGACACATTAATTTTGATTTGTGACTAACAACTGTAAATTTGTTTCATGGTATTTTTGAAGATTTTAATATTTCGCTGCCATATTTGCTGAACTCGTCGGAGCGGTTTAAAAGTACGAAAATAATGTTTTTGATCGCTTGTCGGGAGAAAACACATTTACCCCCTGCACAAGAAATGGTACGATCCGTTCACGTGGTTGCTTGTTGTTGGTTTCCGTTGTGACAGTGCTCATGGTCCAATCACGCCCCCCCTTGTTTCGGCATTTCCACCAATGAGTTTTCGGCTTCCTTTTGGCACTGCTTACTGAAGGGTCGCATTCAATTCACTTCACTGTCAGATTCGGATCAAATAGGATCGTAAGGAATTTTTTCCAACCCACCACTTCCCATGTATTAGAGTTTTTGGGTCGTCGCTTTAGGTGACATGCCTGCAATTTTTTCCCTTGTTCTGGTTCCATTTTGGTGTTTGGCAGCTTTTCTATGTGGAAAGGCTATTTTTGAGCTTTAGTTTTGTTTTCAAATTAAATTCTGAATTTTAATCATGCTAATTATCCATAATTCATTCCACTGGCATAATCACTGGGGAATTACATGGAAAATTCTCCCTAAACTGTTTTTATGGCCACAATTATATTTTCCACAGTGGTGAATTTTAATGTCTACTGAATTTAATTCACTACTAGCATGCAATTTCTCCCACAGCACTTCGCTGGAGGATAACTCACGAATTTCTCCGAGTTTATAGTTCTTGCTAAAGGGATTAGCAGCGATTTGCAAATCCGAAACATCGAAAAAATCATCAAAAAATTCATATTTTTATAATTTTGTTACTGGCATGGATATGCGAACATAACCTGCAAGTGGTGGCTTGAAATCCATGTATTAAAGACAATGCAGACTTTTTATATGGTTCTGTAATTTCTATACGTGCGTATCAAAATTACGACTTGAGATGAAAAAAGCCATGTCCAGTGAATATCCCAGAATTTTCCGCAATATTTGGCACCATGATCAATACAGTTTGACCTCAAACACAAATATTATTGATCTTTATTTGTCTGTACTGGTGTAAACCACAAATAGCTGTTTAGTGCAGATTTTGAGACGCCGTCGCTGTATGTCTATTTGCGAGATACGGTGTGACAAATTTGCCTCAATGTTAATTTTTTCACTATTTGGTGGTTGTTTCTACATTAAACTCAGTTATTAGAATTGTACACCCTTCCCCTGATTTATACGTTAAAACACGCCTTCCACATTTTTTTTCGATTCTCTCGCATTATCGCTGCTAATCCCTTTAAGATTCAATTTAAGTACTTTGATGGTGTTAAATAGAGGCTTCAGCTAACTACTACATGTACTATCAAATAAATTAATTCCCAAGTAGGTCACTTAGGAACATCATTTGGGGTTAGTGTCACCCCAGGTTCAAGTTACATGCTTAACTATTAATGAATTCATCCTAGGTAGGGTAGTAGCTTAGGGGTTAGTGTCACCCAAGTCCATTAATCATTTATCATCTTTGTATTAAATTTTCTCCCCCAGGTAGTTTTAGGCGCCAATTTTGTGCTATGTTCTATTTATTCAATATATTATATATTTCATGAGATGTATTTTTATAATAAATTATGGTCCTATTTGATGGCTGACATGTGCCGCATATCTGGTTTCGCTGCTATTTCATTTCTCGGTCTGTGGGTAATGTATTTATTGTGTCTAATAACATACACCTATATATTTCGTATATATTTTAAACCTATTTCGATGCTATTTCATTTCTCGGTCTGTGGGTAATGTATTTATTGTGTCTAATAACATACACCTATATATTTCGTATATATTTTAAACCTATTTCGATGCTATTTCATTTCTCGGTCTGTGGGTAATGTATTTATTGTGTCTAATAACATACACCTATATATTTCGTATATATTTTCAACCTATTTATTTGCCAAGATCTGTTTTGGCATCCATTTTGAACTTGAAGTCACAGAAATTAAATTATTGAGTCTAGTAAGATATTTCTTCACATCAATATTTACTGATGTAGTGCCCATTCAATTATCATCAGCTATGGCGTTTACTTTGGACGCCATCTTGAATATCTCGGTAAAGTCACGGCCAAGGGATGGGAAAGCAATGTATTTTATAATGTGGGTCGGTGGGAGACCATTTCAGTCCATGTTGTCAGCAGTTATGGCGCTTTTCCTGTGAATAAACCTTCTTGGCTCCCGCCCTAGTAATGAGCAAAAATAACCCATGCGATTGATAAAAAAGGCGGCTAAATATAAAGGCGCTTTTCAAAATGGCTGTCAAAATCTGGATAATGACATGAAAATTAGCAAATGTGTAACAAAGTAACAAAAATACCTTCAGTAGTATTCACTTCTCCAATGCCTATCACAATTACAATATTACTTTAATTGAAGGTCATCAAAATAACTTGGCGTTTTCTGTTCACTAAATGCTGACAGAAAGACATTTTCAACATTTTATATTTTTCTTAATTCTAAGTAACTTGTATCTTCGTGTAGGATATTGCAAGGATACATGAAAAGGCCATTGCCTAGGAAAATCCCCACTAAGCTGTTCAGATTTGTGCAGAAGTTAAAGTGACTTTCACTCTTATTTCACAAAGGTTTTCAATTTCAACTAAACGTTGTAAATTTTTTTTTAATATTTTGATTCTCGTTTTAGGTTTTTTCCTTTTCGTGTTTCGCGTTTTTTTGATTTTAGGATTCAGTTCCCACCCGTGAATCTGACATGCACATGCGCAGTCAACCGAAAGTTATAATGCCGATTAGCCTTATTATCTACTTTTGCCTGGACAAAGTGTCTACGTTACAAAATGTGGTCTAGAAAAAGTTCCATTTTTAAGATTTTTTTAGTGTTTATTTAAAACAAAAAACACATCGTCCTGCCGTCGCGGTTAGTGATGATAGCCTAACATTATCTTGACTCGGTATGTGATCTTTGACCTCATCAAAAATGAGGATAACATGGTCTGCACCCATGACCCAAGTTTAGTTTCCAATTGAACTTCCAACTTTTCAAATGAGGTCAATGTTACATTCAGCCTATTACAACTTGACCTCACATGATCTTTGACCTCAGGAAGTTGCCGTTACCTCACCAACAAAGGGTGATGCATGTGACACCTGTGACCAACGTTTTGTTTAAATTAATCAAAGTGACGTGGATATTTTACAGCAAAGGGTAACCCGTTATTCACGACAATATACAAAAAACTACATCAACAACACAACAGCGGTGGACCAAAGTGAATCCCTATGGTCTGTTCCTGCCTTAGGACATGCGACACAAAAATCAGTTTATGATATTTTATTGTATGTTTTAGATTTTAAGGTGTTAAATAATTTTTATTCCTAGAAAGCACTTCCGTATTGGACGACCCTCCAATACGGACGATTCTAGGAAAGATATTTTGCTTTTTCGAATCCCTACAACGAGTTAGCTTGGGAGCTGAGCAGCATTTGTACCACAACTGCTGCACATGGTGCTTAAGGAGAGGGGGGGGGAGACAAGATTGTAAGGTCAAATTTTTCAATTGATTCGTATCATGCTGAAAGTCATAATCCATAAGGATTCAGAAAAGGTATAGTTTGTAATATGTAAAGCCTACAGTTTTTGCGTTATATGACCTAAAAAAACAGCAGAAAATCAATAAAAAGGATCCAATTTTAAGTGTCAGGGGTGCAAAGTATTGGTGGAGCTCATAGGAGTAAAATAATAAATTAAAAGTTAGAGCAAATCGAATGCAGCCTATAGCTTAATAATTGAATTATAAACAAAAATCAAACAACCTTTTGTTTTTACTTTTATGAATTTTTGTTAGCAAAATAACAAGGTGAAGAAATACGTTGGGTTTTAAAGCAATAACAGCATATTTTCAAAATATTTTGAGATTTTTTTTTTTTTGGCCACCAGTTGCAATCGGTAATTGGTAGTAAACTATACATGTGAATGGTAGAGCTCACCAATCTCTGTGTGTCGCAAATGAAGGAATTTTGTAATTATAGACTAATAATATCGGAGATCTCCGATAATAATTCAAACGGGGAAACGGCCTGTTCAATATGGAATAACGGAAGATAGCGCCATATAACCTGTCTACGCTCATCCATTAGTGTCATTCCGGTTCAGGCAAGTTAGTTAGAGGTCATTTTGTTAGTGTGCCACTTTGCATCATAAACGGACATAAAATTTGCGTTTCCAGCTCCGCCGTTAAATTACAACCGGGAATCCCCCGATTCATATAATTACACAATTGGTTAGTTAGACAAATCACGCATTTTGAAGCAGTGTCGTTCACAGGTATAGTTACTAGACACTACCAACAAAACTGGGCAAAAAAATCGCAAGTTTTGAAAAATGGGGGGGCGCTCTTACAGAAATGGCCATAGGCTTTAATGTTTGAATTGTATGAAAATCACTACAAATCTCTCATTGCACATGAAACATGGTCATGGAATGCACTTATGTCTGGCGCTTGTGCGCATCTGTTTCGTCAAACTCTAAAAAATTTAATCACTGATTGCCACTTTGACTATTATTCCAAATCCCAATCAGGAGTTATAATTTAGCCTGTATGTGGCTTACCTAAGATACATCGTAATCCGATTCCAACACTACAGCTTAATCCCAACGGCTGAAGCACTAATTTCAAACTGATCCACTAATTCGGGTACAATACGCCGAGGACTAACTATTCAAGTTGAAAAAAAGTCCACCACGAGCGCTGCCGAGAGGATCACCCACTTGTAGCCATCATCACGGTCTTTCTTTTGGCTTAGAAGCCATTTTCTCCTATTCACTAATTACAGGGTTCTTTCTTGTACATCGTTGATATTTTTGCTACTTCATGAAACATCGGTATTAGGCGGTCTCTCGTTGACACTCAAGGCAAATGACCTTCATATCGTATATTCTGCGGAAAGGCCAAGTGTTTTTCAATAATTTCCACACATCCTGAGTAAAGGCCCCTGCCTGGGTTGACTTGGCTGAGAGAGCTAAGTGCGTGTACTCTGGCCATTTTAAACCAAAAAGCACGCTAGCGAATAGATTATCTTGCAAATAACTTTGGGGTATGCTATAAATAACATTTTAAAAATAGATGTTAGTTGTTTAATTTTAAAAGTGTACTATTGTAATGATAAAAAAACTAATTTGTCACCTATTTCAATTTACTAGAAAACGTGTTAAGCGTATAAAGTAACTGAAATGGGTTTGCATATTGATTGCTCTGGACATGACCTGCGAGGCACTAGTGATTAAAGCAATATTGAACATATTTTTGAAAGAGCCCCCCCCCCAATTTTCAAATTGATATTTTTGCACCCCAGTTACGTTGGTAATTGTCTAGGAAACAATACCTCCGCCCGAACAAGAATGCAAAAAATGCGATTTATCATAAATAAGCGATTTTGTAATAGGATGGGATCCCAGTATGGACTTAACGGCAGAGCTGGAAATGCTACGTTTATGCATCCGTCCATGATGAAATAGTGCCACATCGAGAAAATAAACTCTAACTTGACTTGCCTGAACCAATGAAACAACTAATGGATGAGCGTAGACACGTACATGGCGCTATTTCCCGGCTATTTCACATTGGAAGGCCGTTTCAAGCAGCCGTTGAATTATTATCGGGATCCGGATAATACTTATTCTAATTACAAAATTAATTCGTTTGTGACACATAGACATTTTCGACCTTAACCATTCACAGGTATAGTTTACTAGCCAGTTACCAATGCAACCGTGTAAAAATCTCAAAATTTTTGAAAAATTGGGGGCGCTCTTCCAAAAATGTGCTAATATTGCTTTAAGTTAACTTACTAATGAATAATTGCATGGATTAGTTCTTTGTCGAATAAGAAGTAAATATTTGGAAAACGTTTTACGTTATTAGTATATTTTAGTCATTTGAGCGTAATTGAATAGAATTGAAGTGGTGAAAAAGAAATAAATCTTGCCGCACTGATACACAGAAAAAAATTACCGACTCAAATGACTCATTTCGACCACTTTGGAATGCGTCATTAATAAGTGGATCAATCGACTCATTTTGGTGAGTCAGAAGACTCACTAATTGCATTTGTGAGTCAATTGACTCATTATGGAGCTTTATGGGTGAGTCAAATGACTCGGTTTAGCTGAATAGTGTCTCCGTACACTGACAAATGAACTCACCAAAATGAGTCAGTTGACTCAGTAATTGTTTTCTTTTAATGAGGTTTTTCCAAAAAGTGACCCATCTGACCCACTTCTGACACACTTATGAATTCGGAAACCTTAACCAAACACGGTTTATTCTAGTAAGGTTTCCGAATTCAGAATTGATAATCAAAGTGATTATTTCAAGGGAGACAAAGCATTTTATAGAAATATACCGAAAGGAAGTTATTTCTGAGGTTTGAAGCCATGACATCAAATAAAGCACATCTCACATGGAACATTTTGCTTGTGGATCATAGCCAATGATTTCAAAATGACAAAATAGATTATAACATAAATTGCAAGCGGAGAAGCTATTTTTTCAAATGACTGCCACAAATCACGTTATAGAAAACTACTAGCTTATAGGAGTTCGTAATATGTGTCTGAAAAATAACTGTTAAAAAAAAAAGGAAATTGCATGTATTAAAGAAATAGTCTCATATTAAGCTTCTTTTAATACTTTATTTCGATGATATGACATTGCCTAACTAAAAAACAATGATTTCCATTCGACCTGATGCACGTGTCACCACAGATATTCGAGCATTACGTGTGCTCTGCTGCTATTGCATACGAACGCTGATTATTCCAATGGTTAACTTTTCATCAATCACCACTGTCGTATCCCATGCAGCGTGTTGAATAAGTGATTTTGGACTGGCGTTTTGATTTGGTCTTTAAATTAGAGCAGATTTTGTATAAGTACTTAAGTGTTTAAAAATATACAAATTTTATGTTAATCAGCTTATTGGTTTAAAATGGTAAGTGTAAAACCTTGTAAAAAACTTTTGGAGGGACTTCAAACATTTATCTTTCATTTTATCCCAAAAATCCTATATATACTCAACTTTCCGGTTCAGTGCGTTTTGGCTTCAGATCTGCGCCCCTATAGTGTACGTTATTTGTCAAATGGTTCAATGGTTGCATTTGGCAGTACTCATGTACTTACTATTATAGGTTTCCGTTATTCATGACCATGTGAAGGAAGAATAACACGATCGACGTATCTTATCCACAATTAACACAGACATTTTGTACAATAATTGACTTAAATTATAAGAAACATTCCAACCAAATCGCCCAAGTCTCGATGCGGAGATTTTGCAACCACCGGCGGCAGATCTATTCACATAGACTTATTTACTGTAGCGGGTTAACAGGCAAGCAAGCACGGGACACCGGTGTGAGAATGGTACGGTCCAACTCACACCGCCAAATAATCCTCCCATTG